>JAPMOR010030855.1:254322-365332 GCA_026543865.1 Argiope aurantia | reverse complement strand
TGTCCTGTTGATTACAAAATTTTGAAACTCGGTTGTAAAGGATTTTCCATCAAATAAAAATATCTTATGTCTTCATTAACTTTCTCTACCAGTCAATTCTGATCTTAATTTTTTTGTCTAATAATTTTAAAGAACATTATTTAAAAGCATTATAGACGATGAAATTTCTGTAGAATGTCGCTCTTTAGTTCGTCGTTCTCGTTAGAACATCAGTTTGCTTGAGTTTCAGTTCCTTCTTATTCTTTTCAATGCTGAGAATACGGCACATAAAACTATAGGAGAAAAAAAAATGACGGATATAAATTGAACTCACTTTATTTACGTGAAATCGAAAAATAGATGTCTCAAAATCAGCAGGTTCTCTGTCTCGCTCTTTTTTTAATTATTTTTTATTAATATAATTGAAATTCAAAAATTTTCTTAAAAAATCGCAAATTATGGAGAAGCTACTCCAGTAAAGATAATTATTTTAATTTGTGTCTTTGTAGTGAAGTGATATAAAAATAAGCAATATATCCAATAATGAAATTGCGATTTATTATCTTTGTGACAAAAATTCAAAAACAAAGGAATTTCAATACGATTCGAGAATAGTTCATATAATAAAATTGTTGCTGTTATCATTACACTCAATTATTGAAAAAATCTAAAGTTTAAAAATAATTTTGATTTTAGCAACTTAGAAGTTAAAATTACAGTGAAGCCAGATTTCGTATGATTAGAAAATTACTTTTAAGGCATAGATTAATTAGAAATTATTATAAGTATGCACGCAGTGCATGCTCAAAATTGATGATTGCGTAATTCTCACGCTGCCAAACTAAGGGATAAAAATACCTAACTCTGGAATTCCTTCCAAAGGTCTCCGATTCCTTTTACTGAAACGTCACGTGTCAAAGAAATTCATTTAAGAGTTTCTCATTTAAAGCGCCGAAGGAAAATTCTCCCGAGACTTTCCTGTTGTATCCCGGTTCGAGCAGACATTTTCCACCGTTATTTCGCATTTATCTGTTATACCCTCCCGTGGAAAAATAAATTGAAGTTTAATTCGCAATTTTTCTTATGTTACATATATATATTATTATATACATTATATACATATTACAATATATATATATATAGTTAGTAATACACTGAGATAAAGAAAAACTATAGAGTTACCAATGATATCCGATATTCCGTGTGGCAAAAATAAATGCTCTTTTTCTAAATGTCTTAATTTTCAAATGTGTATCGCGAGAACCAAATTTTCCAAGATCGATCGATACGACTTGCTTTTAATCATTTAATAAATCGAAAATTTCTCCACATCAATGCAATAATTTTAGTACTGGAAAAGTATTGAGGGCATATAAGCATAAATATTTTAGAATAGAGGTCTGTTATAAAGGATTATTGTGTTGCTACTAGTTTACAGATACTGGGAAATATTGACTACCGAAACCTAAATTCTCAGTAATTTGGCATTTAAGTAACAGATTACATGGCAAACTACAAAAATGGCGTAATAATGGAGGCACGTTTAAAAATATATATATATTACTAGCAAAATCTGTTTTTATTGCGCAAAGTATACAAAATTATATAAAAATTGAGTCAATTCAATTTTGGAATCCTTCGTGCATCTTTATATAGAAAAAGTTCAGCTTAAGTTGCTACCTAATGTGAAATGGTCCTGCTATAATGTTTGTATATTTCTGGAGCATCTCGAAAAATGGTTTCATTCGGCAGAACTATTTCAGAACAAACTTCAAAATTTTCGATTTAAATTACTGATTTGACACTTCTTTTATATGATCGCAATTCCTCCAAGCCACACGTAAAAGTAATTTACCAAATAGAAATCAATGAAATCCTTGTTTCGGTTGCTGAATCATTAAAGTCTTTTTACGTCATCCTCTTACAACAGTGAACCTAAATCTACTCAGCTATTTTTAATGCATCGGGTATCGGTTTAAAAATTTCTTTTTAGAATTAGGAAGAATTTTGCAATGACGAAAAATTCTCCCTAACAATTTCGTCGGGCTTTAGAAATATTTTGCCTTTTTTTTGTTTGGTTCAGGAATTACTAAATACATAAACAATGAAATAATATAAGAATATAATTTTATGCATAAATTGTTCCATTTGTGTGTGTTTTAGTTCGAAAGCATTGTAATGTAGTTAATATGGGACTTTTCTAACAACAAACTTTGATCACAAGATCGTTTATTGTATTTTTTTTCCATGTTTTAATTTTTTTTTTTTTTTTTTTTTTTTGATTAAATTGCTTTTGTTTTGCCCTAGAATTATGTTTATCAATGGTGGAAGAAATGTGATTTATATTGTTGTAATTATTTATTAAATAGCTTAAAATAATTATATAAAAGCATTAAATATGTTGAATCAATTTGAAATATCTTTTGATGCATTTTAAATTGCATTTTTTGGGGGGCAGACTTCAAATTTTGCCCGTTTTTATTTTGTTTGTTGCCGTTAAAAATATATTGCAAATTCAACTCTCTCTCTCTCTCTCTGTCTGTCTGTCTTTGCAGTTTTTGAAGATTTTTTATTTTAAATTTTAAAAATTGCGAATAATTTTGTTATCTATCAGGCGTGGCTTTAAACTAGTGATAATATTGCAACTTATTGATTAAGCTAAAAAGATTTTATATTATCTATAATGATACAAATTTGCATTCATTAAAAAAAAAGGATTTCAACGCCTTTACGTCATTAGTAATTGAAAATAACATTGCAAATTTATGACAGTGTAACTAGATTTGTTCGTTTTAACAATCCCTTAATGATTTAGAAGACTGCCGGGTTTATTAAAGCGCTGACACAGGAGAAATGAAAACAACCCATTTTAATAGCAAAGCTTGTGTTTGTTACAAAAAAAAATATGCAAGTAATTATATATAAGAAATAATACATAAACTGAGCAGCAGGCAGTGGTTTACGTCTTGTCAGACCACTTTTTACTTTTCCCACTTGTCCTTTTGAAAATGCTGGACTTCTGAAAAGGCCGGATTTTAAAAATACCTACACAGAAAAGTGTATTGCTTTTTAATTCGTGGTACCTATATCCGAATGAATATAGTATGTGAATCCGAATGTGCCGAAATGAATCTAGCGAGCGTTTTATTTCCCTTCCATACCGTTGAAGGTATTCAGAATCTGTTAAAATTTACAATTTTGATACCTAAACCATATATACCAAATTTCATTTATTCGGTTTATTCTGCTTGAAGCTACTCTATTGAGAAACAAATTGACAGTTTAGTTAACACGTTGACTAAATTGCTTATTATCCTATTAAGATCATATGCTAAAATTCGTTCATCTAGACTTGTGTGTGAGTTTCCGCGATCACAAACGTACACAGAATAATTGATAGTCAGCTGGTGAGCAGATCCAAAATTTGATATTGGTCTGTAATTCTGATTTTAAAAGAAAGACGAAATTTCATTCATCTTGCTCATTGCGTTTCTGAGTTTTCAAGCTCACATGCACATGAATAAACTGATATTCTTAAAAACTTACCTTCAAGGATTAAATAAAAGATTTTTTTAAATGACAAAAATTTTCTTAGCTCAATTTAAATAATATAAAGCACCACATTTTTTTTTAAAATTGCAAAATAACAATACTTGCAAATTGGTAATTAGGAATGTTATTCGAATAATGTTCCAAAATTAATTTAAGCAATATTTAATTTATTTGAATAAATTATGTTAGAAATAGGCGGGATTTATAATTAAAAGAAAGCAAAAAGTTCAGTAATTTACAAAATGCCATAAAAAATATTTAAGGCGCAAGTTATGGGGTCTTTAAGAATTTGCCTATTTAATAATCTGGCTCTTGGATATAACTAAAGAATCCTTCTTTTAAAAATTGGAACTTACATAATAAAATTACTTTTCATTTGTTGCAATGCATACGGTAGTTTGACTTCAATTAATCGTTTTGTAACTGCAATGATTTGAATAAGTATTCTGCAAAGTATGCATAATTGCAATAGTACAACTCAGTGTGAACACAAAGGTGTGGTACATACTATTTATTACCTTGTTTGTACCTTTTCCTGTAATTTACAATATTTTTCAGTTGGTCTTCTCATATTATGTTTAAATGGAATTAATGTAAGGGTTTCCCGCAATTTAATCTGTTCTCCTGTTGACACCACTATGTCTTTGTCTCATGATAAATATAAAAGGTAAATTATTCTGTAAATTCTAAATTTTTGTAATTCTTTTTTCGCAGCTGAATTTTTGAAGATTGTTAAGTTTTCAAATCCTATTATCTCAACATTTAATTAAAAAAAAGGAAAAAAAATTAAGATAGCCCCGAAAACTAAATGGCAGAGCTTGATAGAATCAAAGGATCGAAAAAATGCTTTATTTGTCACAAAATTCAATAGTAATAATAATTAGATGGTGATGAGCCATTTATTTCATATAATTAAAAAGAAAATGTTGCTAGTTTTATAAATCCTCTGAATAAAAAAAATTATGCGTAATGAAAAAAGATTTTTTATATTTCTGAAAGTATAAAAACTCAGAAATGGTAACGAATGTCATACATTATTATATAAAATAATATAATGTGCTAATTGAAACAAATTTGTTTAACAAAAGAGGGGGGAGCTGTATTTATCCGCATTAAATGAAAATATTAAAAAAAATTACAGCAATTAAAAGCTAATGGCTAAATACTTTTTTAATGTGAAAATGTTTTTAGGCTGTCGTCTTATCTGTAAATTGCGTGATGCAAATATAGCTCAAAATGCTCTATAAGCCAGACTATTGGATCTGCTACTATTAAAAATAACATGTAGTTACTTCTTGGATAGTAAGTGTTCACTGAGAAGTGGTTTTTAATTTTTTAATTAACTAAAAATAGTTCTTTTTTGTTTGTTTCTCAATAACTTAGGAGCCTATTATCGCGCAAAATACATATTTTTGCAGCATTTTGAAATTTTAAAAAAAAAATCAACGATACAAATTTTTTTTCCATTTTAATTAATTTTTTATTGATGCTTTTGAACATAAGCATGTTATGATAATTAGGATAATTAAAATTGTAACCCTGTGTGTGAAGTGTATTCATTATCTGAACATCCTATAATTGATTTTTAAAAAATAAGGTGTAAGAAAGAAAATAAGCGTTTAATAGTCAATTATTTATTTATTTTGATAATATGCATTTAATAATTTGTTATAACTGACAAAGCATCATATAATATATGATGTAAATCCTATCAAACAAATAGAAGTACTTTTTCCAACCAAGCTTGAAACCGTGTTATTTGCTTTTTTATTTTGCGTTTTAAAAGGGGTCTTTCCAGCATATTTGGCTGGTCAGTCATAATCACTGACCGCTACGACTGTATTGTTTGTAATTTTACGCGAGACTAATTTGAACGATGACACTTAAATGTTTCCATGCACTTATTCAGTTCTCCTTTGCTGACTGTTGTATTTATTTCTTGTCAACCGCAACGTCGATTTCCGCATGTGGTCTGTGCTCGCTTGTGCATGCGAATTACATTTAGATTTTAAAAAAAAAAATCTTACCATATCGCGTTGCGAACCGTACACCACTTTGTTGTGATTCTGACGTTATTTAAGTATTTTTTTTATTTTATTTTCCCTGTGATACCACTGTAGTTTTATTTATTTATTTTGTCCCTTCATTTAAGAGTTTTTTCCCCCTTTCCTACTTCGCATATAGAGCGGCAACTGAGCATTGTTTGACTAAATATTAAATGCATGTAAGTCTTCTTTTTAACGAAACATTTGGTGCTTTTTTTTATGTCAACCACCTATCATTTTTAAAGTAGCCAATAGCAAAGTGAATTCATGTTACTTATTTTACATTTATATCATGAATTTTTATTGACATATTTATTTTAAATTATGAGTGTTTTGTCCGTAAAGATCTATAATCTCTTTTAGCGAGGATTCTCTTTGTACTTCCTATGAATATTTGGGTCTGCGTTGTCCAATTGACAAGATTTCAGCTTCAGAACTTAAAGATTCATGGTTTGATACCAGTATCTACCAAAAATATGTCATGCATATGTGTCTGGCGCATGTAAATTTAGTGTAGAAGATCAACATATCCCTAGTGTGGCTTCGAAATTAGGATATCATTCTGCCCGCCTTGAAAATTTCGATTTTTTTTTTCTCTCAAATAGTTTTGTAACAGATATTATAAATGAGATGTTAATATAACTAATAAAATATTAAATATTGCTAAAGTCGCTTCAACTCTTCCTTGGTTTCAATAAGAATATGTCTGCTGTTAATAAAAATGTGTGCATGTGCTTTACAGACCATTCGGCCTAGAAGTACCAAATTTGACCCAAATATACTGTGGAGAATGTAAATGGACATCTTAGGGCAATTTTTTGTTTGAAATTTTAATTAATTAAAAATAGAGTTTGGTGTTTTTCACGATAAATCTTGAAATCAATTATTTATTTAAAATATTCTATTTCTTAATATGCCACAAAGAATATTTCTAACTAAATACACCTTATGAAGATGGAAAAAGAATTCCTTTTCATATTTATTTGTATAAAGTTATAATACATAATTTATTCGTGTGCGTGGATGCTATTTCTGGAAATTTGGTGCAATAGATTTCTAATGTAGCTAAATTCCACACTGCATAACAAATCTGTGTGTCAATCAATGAAATATACAGCTGACTAATAAAACAAGTGTTTTAGACGTTAGTTGAACTGATATCGACTGGAAACTTTTTAAATTATAAAAGTTGATATATTTTGTGATAAATTTTATCTCAAAAACATTTCCTACGCGATGTGAAATGTTAAATGCAGCATGCCTGATGATATTAATTCAAAAAATATTCCGATAACACTCTCATTTCCTAGTTGTTTAAATTGAGAACTGTTTTCTTGTATACAGACGTGTAAAATCATTCGACCAGAAATACGCCATTTCCGGTCGTTTAAATAAATATTCTAAAAATATAGTGATAAGCGATAATGGGATTCCTTTTCCCGTCAGTTGAGTTGATAGTTTATACATTGAGTTATTGACGTTGATTATGTTAATTTCTATCATGTTTCATCTGCTGTAGGAAGACACTAATTATCACTTGATTGTATATTTTCCAATTCTTGCCTTAGATAAATTTGTCGTCTTTGTAACTTCTTCGAATACAGAAATTATTTATCATTGAATTTAATGGAGTTGGAATATAGAAATTATTTCTTTAATGAAGGCAATTTTTATGTTGATTTTTTAAAAACCCTTTCTAAAATAAATGGCATTGATAAAGGTGGGGAGGGGGCACTATTGGGAAAATTATCTTCCGACTGGTATGAACGGGTCGTAGCAAGATCTAAAACAGATAAATTGACTGATATTTATTACAGATAAGGTAATCTATCAACATTAGTTATTAGACTAAAGCTCATTAGTTGCGAAAAATGAGAAAGAGAAATTAATATCAGTGTAAAAAGCTTCATCTAGATCTTTTTTTAAAATTTTCAACCAGCATTTGAAACAGTTTTGAGATAGCGCTCACTCGCTATTCCCTCTTATCAATTGCTTACAGATTGAACAGTGCAAGTTCATCTGATCTGTTGTTTTTCCTTATGATACTATGTATGATATATAATGTGCTCCATCGAGATTACCCAAGCTATGCACAGACAATTTTTTTATTTCTAAAGATTCTCCAAGGAGCTATACTTCTACGATCCAATAGTTTCCGAGAAAAATATGATTTCATATCTGGTGTATGAAAAAGATATTGTAAATATGAGATAATTACTTGCATATTTTACATAGGATGTCCAAAATATCTATCGCGCATATTGTGTGACCTGCATATATGCACCATAGATAGGGCGTTGCAAATGTCTAGGGCCGGTAGAAATGCACGCAGTAGGAAGACGATCAACTAAATCGCTTTCTGTTATAACTAGATCTCGATAAACCCATTTTCTGCTGATGGTTCCATAGAAAAAAATTCAAAGGTGTCAAATCTGACGATCATGGCGGTCATAAAACCGAACCCTCCCACGTCTACGTGTGGCTATTCTGTATCTAGCTAGTCATGTACAAGAGAGCAGTAATCCGTTGGAGCTGCATCTTTCTAGAAATATTGGCCTTGTATTGCCATTAAAGATGCGTCGTCCAGGAAATTCGCCATAACCCTCCAAGTGGCAAACCCGTCAAAAGACGGAATCTTTTCTCCCTTCAAAATGGCGGGCCCATCAAAAGATGGAAACAAAAACTCCCTTAAAACTGTCGCTGCCCGTATATTTACGAGTTCCAGTTTTTCTCTTCCCCCTATCTCAAGCTGTGAGATAATGATAAGGGAATGTGAGATAAGGAAAAGTAAATCATTATCAGTGGACGATATGATTGACGTCTTCCTGCTCGCGTTCTTTTAAGCATTTTAAAATCTCGCTTACGTTCTGAGCCGTTACTTTTGAGATTTTGATAATAAATATGTTTCCAAAATGAGTTTTAAATAAAGGGAATAAAATTGAACGTATGAAAATATATACCTGGAATGAATAAATATACGTATTATTAATAACATTTTGATCAATAAGATTTTAAAGCTTTCTAGCATAAGAAAATAGTTTTTCTAAAAAATAAATAAAAAATATATAATTAAAATTTGACAAGTTTCTTTTTTATAGCGTGCTTTCATTTAAGGATTGCTTATGCAATTTATTTTTGAAAATAAGACACTAAATTTGTGTACAGAATTTACTTAACGAACGAAACTTTTTAACTTTTAATGATTTTTTTTTTAGTTTTTATTAATAAGTGTATTTAAAAAAGGGGAGATATATAGAACCAATATATTGAAGTGGGATTTTTCGGAAAGATTAGCATTCATTATATTAAATCCTTATTTTTATAATGTAATAATCTATATATTAAAATTGAATATTATTCACACTCCTTGACGAATTTGAACAAAAATGTAAGCATTACAGAGATATAAGTTTCATTGTTTTTATATTTTTCCTTGGTTTTTAATAATATTTTCAAAGTTAATATAAGCGCAGTTTTTATAGGTTCTTAGTTTTATCGAAATAATCTTATTTTACTGCTCAATCTCATATACATCGAGCGGTTTTGTTAATGTTAAACTGGTTTATTACATCACAATTTATACAATGTACAATTTTATTTACACATATGAATGTATCACCAAGAAAATTCATTCTTGGTTTGGTTTGGTTATATTAACGTCCCGTTTGAAGCAACACTAGGGCTATTTTAAAATTCATTCTTTGAAGTAAAATTAAGATCTTGAATTTTTTGTGTCTTATTTAGTGACATGCTAGTTATGGAACTTTCGCTTCATTCATGGTTTATTTGTATTTCAGTAAAGAAATTTTTAACCCTTTGCTTTTAGCTTGGATCTTTTTAACCCTTTAACTAAATCATCATCAGTGGGATAAAAGCCAGAATGAAATATTAGGATAACAATGAAAACGATTTTAGTTTCAATTAAAATATATATTATTTGAAATATGCTAAATTATTTTTGATTTAATTTAAAGTTGGAAAAATATATAGAATAAAATTTCGTATCATTGATAATTTTTTTTTTTTTTGAATTCCCAGTTAATGTACAAATTATTTTTCTATTGTGATATTTTCGAATGAACTTTAAAATTTTAATAATTAATCCTTTAAAGGGCCTTTTTTTCCTAGTCATGTTGTTGTAAAATGTTTTTAGAATTGAGATTGATCTAGTAAAAGAGATTCACTTATTAGATTAATTTAATCTGATTTATTAATTAATTTTGTCAATTAATAATTAAGAAACAATTCAAGACACATAATTTTATTTGAGATAAATAAATAAGGGCCTCTTTGTCTTACTGAAAAATTCGTAAGAATTTATGCCAACTTACATAACTTTATTCAAAGATTAATGAATTTGGTGATGAGCGTAATTCCCATGTCCTTAGAAAGGGAAAATTGAAATTTTAAAGAAATGAGTTCCACTATCCAAAGTATGTAGTTGCTGATTTTGGTAATTCTATTTCAAACTGTGAGGTCTGAAGATCAGCAAAACAAACAGACAAATAATGATACATACACTCGTCCATCTTTATTATTAACAGAGACGAATGTTTGTGCGTTTTGGCACTCTATTAGAGCTTACCTATTTATCTCAGTGGAATATACATCTTAGAAAATGAAACTATGCATTGTAGAGATATTTTTTTTTACTTCTAAAATTTAAAAAAAATTATTAATTAAAAATTGAGTGATATTCTGACGAGTTTTTTATTAGAACTTTCACAATTATTACAGTATAAATGTGCGCCATAGATAGGGCGTTGCAAATACGTAGGGCCGGTAGAAATGTACGCAGTATGAAGACATCAACTAAATCGCTTTCTGTTATAACTAGATCTCGATAGACCCATTTTCTGCTGATGGTCCCATAGGAAAAAATTCAAAGGTGTCAAATCTGACGATCATGGCGGTCATAAAACCGAACCCTCCCACGCCCACGTGTGGCTATTCTGTATCTAGCTAGTCATGTACAAGAGAGCAGTAATCCGCTGGAGCTGCATCATACTAGAAATATAGGTCTTGTATTGCCATTAAAGATGCGTCGTCCAGGAAATTCGCCATAAAACACAGAGAAATGACATGTATAAATGTCCTGTTAGCCGTTCAGACAACAGATATAATCGAATCATGCGACTGCCTAATATGCTGGTTCACACATTTACAGACCAGTAGACCTGATGTATCGGCGAGCTAATGGCATGAGGACTGGGCTCTGACCACGTGTAAGGCGTGTTTTATTTGTTCACAAGATAAGTGCAATGAAAGCATTTTCGTCTTCATATTTTGAAAAAACCGTTCAATAAACTTAATTCATCGCTGAAAGTCAACTAGACCTTGCACGATTGCATAGCAGAATGGATGTAGCTCCTCATTCTGTAAGAGCCTTTGCACGCTACTTACTACTGCTGCTACTACAGTTTGGAGATAATGGATTAGATTGACCATTCCATTATTTCTTAATCTGTCGTCTGACCATCAGATGTTTTTGGTATTGGGAATATGACGCTATGTATAGCAACAAACATACTCCCTAGCAATTCGTAATGCATTACTATTGTATTATCGAAGATAAAATACATGTCACTATATTCACGAACAGAATACATTAACACCACTTTAAAATTACCTGTAAATGTAAAATGCAACCTTTTAAAATAGGTTTCAAACAACCTCTTGTCATCATTTAATGGCTTGCGCATTCCCCGATATGTGCTTCGGATATTTTGAACCTTTTCGTCTGCAATAATACTATTTTTCATGTTTTCAATGAAGATTTTTCGTATACCAGATATGATCCATATTTTTCTCAAAAATGGTGGGTCGCAGAAGTATAGTTCTTTGAATAAATTTTATGCATTCCAAGCGAAGAATCTAGCAGTGCAGAATTTAGACGATCTTGATGGCCATTTGTATAACAAATATGCTACCGCTTGTGTTCGCTGGTAATATAGTTGCCGAAACTTTTCAGTGATTATCTTGTATATCTTTCAATCAATAATGGGATTCATAAGGTTATTCTAATTTTAGTTTATATGTAATTCTGAAATTGCTTTGGCCTTTTCGATAGATATATTTGTATTTATTTAGTCAGACTGTCACCAAATTTCTGGAAGGCATTTTGCAGTCTTTATTTTTTAAAAATGACACTTAAAATTGTAAGTTGATGAAAAAGAGAAGAGTCACGATCTAATGCATTAATTAAACTCATAAAAGAACTCATTGCATTATCAGAAGTAATTTAGTAATATTTTGTATTTAATTATCTATTTGAATTTATAAAAATTATCAATACGAGTATAATATAATAATACGAGTATACATATTATGAATACACGTATAATACGATATAATCTCGTATTTTGTGTCTAAAAATTGGCTTTCTTCCTGTAATCTATGATTAACAATCGATGTGTAATTTTTTTAAAAAATGCATAGTTGTTTAAATTTCATTTTTATTATATCTTAATTGGCATAATTTTGTGAAATTGTTTAGTTTCACTTTATTGCGAACTTTGCCTTTCGTTGGGAAGTTTTTTACCGTATCCGGGAATGTACCATCTTTTATTCTTTATAATTTACCATAATTTTTCATTGAGATTTAAACAAAGAAATTATTTGCTGATTTGACAGATGTCACTTCTTTTTATGTTGTCGAATGTCTTTTCAGAAACACGAAATAATTACTCATCTGACTCAAAATTACAATTTGAGGTCTTGCCATAAACTTCAGAATTCTTTGGTTATCCCTGAGATTCACTTACCTGATAAAACGTTGCAAATTGTTAAATCTAGAATTTCCAAAAATCGCTATCAATGTTATTTTGATGGTTAGAAAGCAATGAACTGCTTTCTTTCTTAATGTTCATAGTGCGAATATCTTTCTGGTCCATATAAAGTTTCTCGTGTTTCCATTATTGGAGCGCCAAAGAAAGCAATTTGCTGTTCACAGGAAAGGAAATGGGGCAATCCCAAAGGCTTAATGGGCAATAGAGCTCGATTTGGGGTGCGGTAGTGGCTTTTTGATAAAATCGCACGTGTTAGTTCTCCCGAATTAATCCACTTTCCGCTTTGCCTACTTTCCAACCAACATCCTTGCAGTTGAATGTATAAACTGCTTTGTAACTCTTATTCATATGTATTTAAAAGCTAAATCTAAATACACAATTAAAATGAGGATAACTGCAAGGTCCTGACTGAAGTAGAACTCTCTTAACTTACAACACCATTGTCTTCACATGTGTTGAAACATATTAATAACAAAGGCTGTCCACTGTAATTATGAGATAATAGATGCTTTAAAAAAATTGGTTATTATTCATCGAAAAAAAAATGCAGAACTCTAAATAATAAAATAGCGCATTTTTAAGGAATATTGGTTTCTCGAAATACTCACATATATATTATAATTCTTTTATAATTTCCAAGTTATTAACTGATAATCATCTCTGTGCATTGTGAATTTTTGTTTTTTGTTTCACACTTCAGCGAATTTCTCCAAAGTTTATATCTTTGTGTTTACTCATCAATATGAAAAAAGGTACGCGTGTTCTGCTACGTATCACAGCTAGTTCTAATTTGCAAAAACTATCGTTCAGACTATAAAATGTTTTTTTGTAAAAGATTCCGTTAATACTATTTGCCTTCTTTTGATTGATATTTTAAGATAGGCTTGAGGAAATTTACTGAAATGATATACTTTGAACACATACACACACACACATATATTTAAAAAAGAATCGGTTTGTTAATTTTCCTTGCACCGTCTGTTTTCAAATGCGGAACCCACTCTTTTTCACGTTCGTCGATCGGATTTGATTTCACCTAAATAGGGGTAAGATAAAGATGGTGGAGGATTTTTTTTTTTTTTTTTCATTAAGTAATATGTTGAAAATAGATACACAAGTTCCGAATTAAAACTTGTTAGCACTATTAAAAAATGTGTGGAAAGGTTAGTTAAAGGATAATGTGTCTAGCAAAGAACTCAGGGAAAGAAAAGAAAAAAAAAACCTTTTTATTCATTGCTTATTAATCCTTTGTAAAGTAAAATCATTTAAAAGAGGTAATAATTAAAAGGACCATTAATTAGAATAGTTTCATTTGAAATAATTGACATTTTGCCTGCAATATCAATAAAAATAATTAATAAAAAAAACTTTATAAGTTTTTTTTTCTGAACTTATTACGAAATAATTGAAATTTGATATTTTTGTTACAACTTTTTGTTCTTAAAGTTTTTTTATAACATAAAAAAATGGTCTATTTACAACAAAACAAATACCTGATAAAACTGTTGAATGAGTCTCCTTAAATTCTTGTAGCAGTAAGGTTACTGTGTATTAAGAAACTCGGGGAAACTTCTCTTAGCGGTTATTCTTCTTATGTTTTTTTTTGGGGGGGGATTTTAAATAAAGTACCAAAAGCTGCTACTTAATTATTTTTTTTTAAATCTTATGGCATAGCAAAGCAGTAGTGGAATTTCAGTATGGATTTTTTAAAAACTATCTATGAGTTATTTGTTTATTCTGTTAAACGCTGCATCATTAACAACCGTAAAGAATTTAATATATTTAAACTTTAAAAAAAATGCTAAGGAATTCTCATACAGATAAATTTATGATTTTTTAATCCGTAGCCGCTTATCTTTCTCCAATTCATTTCCACTCAATTAAAATTCTAAAGGAAACGATCGTGAGATTATTAACACAAGAATTTTTTTTTTCCCCTCTTAAAACTGGTGTACATTAATTTATTGTAAAGTTTATTGTTGGGAGTGTATTAAAGAGCCGGATCCAAATTCACGCAAAACCTACTCAACATTTCCGTTCAGCAGGATATTGAATTAAGTGAAATCGAAAGGTGAAAATTTCTGTCATGTAGAGTAAGCAAATAGCATATTTCTTGTAGAAAATATTTCACATCATAATTATCTACTTTTAACAATTAATAAATGTCTTCATTTGTCCTCATATTACGTTTATATTTTTTTTAGTTGGCACCATTACATTTTATTACATGAATTTTGAATGGTTTTGATAAGCATTTCTTTATTATTTTTAATTTTTTTATTAATAAATAATAACTCGGGCTCGAAAAGAGTTCAGTTTCTTTCACTGCTCTTAATACTTTTGTTGATTCTTTTGTATTACTGTTCATTAAAAAAAATTGAATAAAACAATTGTAGAAAAATTATTTTATTTCTATCACATTTGTACGATTGCTGAAAATAAGAAACCTCTCATTTAATCTCTTTGAATGCAATTTTTCCTCAGTACTTAATAATATAAATTCGTTTTTCAAAGGAGAAAAATGGCATTAAAATAGTTATGGTTAATGCCAATTTGGCTACTAATCCCACTGAAAACTTAACCCGTTGGCGGCGTGTTCTTTTTTAGTCAACTACCTACCCCAGGCTCAATGTCATCATCTACATACCTGCTTTAATTGACCAAGGTCGCGAAGTGTCAAAGCACTTGAATTCTGGTCCGAGAGTGAAAAACAATAACGAACCTCGTACCGATACGATAGCTACATCCCCAACTAGTAAAGCGAAGAAGCTCCGGTATGCGAACTGGTACGCCTACTATTCAGCCTCCTTTTCTACCTCGTGGGTACCCCCACAGCTGAGAACTTGACTCAAGACGAAGTCAGATCGTCTCGATTTACCGAAGGAAGAGGAGGTGAAGGTCCGTCTTCATTGCAGTCGCGGTGGGTCGTTCATCTTGTGTGCGATGCGAGTTTTTCAGTTGGATGTTTATTGTGCAATTTTTTGAAAAGTTCCGAACCGGCGTACGATTCTTGGATGCGTCTCACAGATATGTTGTGGTTTTACCTGAAAAGAAGCGTTCTCTCGGGTAAAATGAAAACTAAAAATCGAAAGCCAGGTAAAATAATCTTTTTTTTTTATTTGCGTGTTCTTGATTCGTGAGATAGGTTGAAAAAGGTAATAGAATATTTATATTTGACCTCGCTTGAAAATTACTGTATTAAAGAGAAGAAACAAAATTATTTATTACCTTGTACAAATTGGTTTCGTTACGATTCCATAAAGAAATCATTCTTGTCTGAACAGGTTGATTCTCGTTTTGCCTGGTGAAATGTAGTAAACGATTATGGGATTCGCGAAATCTTTAATTTTTCTTATCTCGTAAAGTATTTAGAATTTTTACGTGTTCTCTAAAACAATTTTTAATCAAGAAGTGTTAATTATTTTATCTATATTATTTTTCTCTTTATTTAATTTGCAAATAATTGTACATTCTCTCCTTAATAATGTGTTTAATGATGAACAGTAGATCTTTTTTATTTATTTTTATTTTTTATTATTGTGTTGCTTCTAGTTGAGTTTATAATTCTCTTCGAATGCTAGTAAAATTTTAGAAAAATACTTAATGTCTGGTCAATTAGACTTTTTGTTCAATTTATCAATTAGATTTATTTTATTCTTCTTTAACATGTATATATTAAATGTATCATCAGCATTCAGAGAATTTATAAATACAATAAATAGGCGATATTGTTCAGAAAAAGATTCTTTGGGACGTTTTTAAAATTTGAAATTTTTAATAAATTAAGGATTTTATCTTATATTTTGCTTGGGAATTTTTAATCTTATATTGAAAATTTTAACCAATTTTAATTTATGTTAAGCATGTGATCTGATATATATAATATGCATTTTTAAATTCATTAAACGTCATTAATAAATTTTGAAATGAGTTTTATGAAATAATATTGTAGAAAATATATTTTTTGAATATAATGCATATTTTAAACATTCAACCTGATTATTTTCTATATATATTTTTTAAATTTTATAATAGTTGAAATTTGAAAATAAATTCTAGAACAGATTTTGTTCTGTGGATTATTTTATTTTTATCTTACTTAATCTAATGCTTTAAGTGTCATTATTATTTTTTTTTTTTTTAGTTAATGAGTTAAGTTTTTCTTTGGTAGTTTGTAGGTATTATTTGGTCTAGGAATTAATTCGTGCGGTTTTTAATAAAAAATTAAAGCTTTATTTCAAAAGCAAAATACATAAATACGTTATAAAAAATATTGTCCATCGCTAGCCACTACTTTTTCCCATCTTTCAGGCAATTTACGAATTCCGTGTCGAAAGAATTCCTCACTTTTCGAAGCGATCCAATCAGAGATCCATTTTTCAATATTTTCTGAAGAAGTGAACCGCTGTCCAAGCAAATCGTTATCCATGCAATCAAACAAGTAGTAGTCTGAAGGAGCAATGACTGGTGAATACGGCGGATGGGGTAACACTTCCCATCCGACATTTTGCAAATATGTTTTGACCGGTTTTGCGACAAGTGCTCGAGCGTTATCATGTTGAAAAATAAGTTTATTATGTCTGTTATCCCATTCTGGTCGTTTTCTGGCCAGAGCTTGTTTCAAACGCATTAACTGAAGGCGATAACGTTCTCCATTAATAGTTTCACCAGGTTTCAGAAACTTCAAATTTTCTTGGCTGCCCAGGTCGTTTTTGGTCTTCCAAGCCGTAATCACCACTTTTAAACCGTGCAAACCACTTCTGACACGTTCGCTCAGCTAGAGCATGGTCACCATAAACTTCCACCAAAATACGATGACTTTCGGTAGCACTTTTCTTCATGTTAAAGTAATGAAGAAGAACCCCCCGCAAAACACTTTATCAGGCACAAAATTTGACATTTTCAGTTGAATAAAAATTGATGTTGTTTACGCTTAAACCAAATTGCATATACTAAACTAGAGGCGCAATAACAGTAGTTTTAAATGCATGTTTGAACAAACGAAACTATGGGACAATAAACTAGTTACGCCATCTCTTGTAAAACCGCACGAATTAATTCCTAAACCAAATAGTTTTTTCACTTTGTCCAAAAACATTGGACCAACTCATTATACTAGTAGTAGAACTTTCATTAATCTAACTGATGTCAAACCAGTGAACTGCCGAATTTGTAAAAATAAATGATTTATAAAAGTTTCTTTAAAAAAATGCGTTTTAATAGCATAACCTATGTTTATTTAACAAAATATCATTGAAAATCAATTCCTAGTGTTTACATCGTTCCCATATTTTCATGTAGTGACTTGTTTTCTCTTCCACGCGCCCTTCTGAAAAATGCTGTAAAATAAGACCAACTCGATTGGTGCAATTCTGGATTGTTGAAAGCATTTTTTAAGCAAATGCTAAAACAAATTTTACGCCCTTCTATATTCTTTGTAAAGCATTTATTTGATTTTAGTTTTTCTTGTATAACACAATCTTGTCGCTCTTCAGAACTTTCGATCCGTTTAATGTATTATAGTTTTATAGATATATCTTTAAATTTTGAGTTTTTTTTTTAACTGGAAAACAATTTTAGAAAATTAATCCATTTTCATTAAATGAAACTAAACCAAACTCGAGAGATGACCAAAAAGAGACGAAAGAATTTTGCAATATTTTGCTAATAGCTGGCATTATTTCATCATTACCTTCATTAATCAGTAAGCATTTCAACACGCAATCGTTTCTTTCTTTTCCTGACCGGATGTTAACTGTATCCGTACACCAAGGCTGGATAGGGAATTACCATATTTTTTTTCTCCCCCATAATTCTCTAATATCACTGTTGTTTCCTTTCAGTTAACGTGGTGTGCCATGGAATTTGAGCCCCCCCCCCCTCCAACTTTTAATTCCGATTAAACGTATAAATTCATAACATTCGTACATATATATATATAATATAAATTTCTGACCGTTATCATCCTTTTTAAATATGTTATCTGTTATAAATGGCAAATTATAATTTTTTTCCTTCATTTTAAAGGTTAAGATTTACATCGTTTTATGTCATTCTAACGAAGTTCAAACCATTATGTTCTTATCATTATTGAATCATTATGCATATACATGAGTTAAATTCTTAGCTCAGGTTTCCCTGAAGCAGTTTATTGTTCGTAAGCCAGTTTATTTTCACCTGTTATTTAAAATATTACCTATAAATATAGTTTTATATATACCGTATGAAGTATGTTTTCAAGAATTATTTTACAGTTACTGTGGAGACTTTGACAATTAATTTTACTACATATCTCTTTCCTATATTAAGTAATATCATACTTTTCGTAAATCTAACTGCCTATTGCCTTTTCTTTATTAATATGACTTCGCATTATTTATCCTCCTGCGAAATAAATTTTGTATTCTAAAATTAAAGCGGGATTGAGCATTCAACATGTATCTCATATGTATGTGAATTAGTTTCATGATTCAAGTCCTATATCTTTCCTTACGGGAAAACTGTCGACAAAATAAATTTCATAAATGATTTTTTAATGTTTAAAAGCTGTTACTAAGTTAGCTAGTTCATGTTCTCAAAATTTAAAGAAAGAACGGTTTTTGGAGAGAATTTAGAACTTTTATCGAAACAAATTTTTAGAGTACTTAAGTTTTTATTTTTTATTTTAATATAATTGTCCTGAAATCATTAGTGAAAATAAAAAGTAACAAAGCATATGCCCTTCTAAATCATAAAATGAAAATATTATTACTGATATACATTATACAAGTTTCTGTTTACTTATCAAAAATATTATACTTTTTCTTATCATTTCACTGTCTGTTATATCCGTTGAGATAAAAGTACAACTGATATGCATAATTCTGTTTAAGCCTCTGTTAGAATATTTCCATAGATAATGGGTATTTACTATACACTTTATCACACAGATTTAGTATGTTCCATCTGTGATAAATACAGATTGAAAATAAAGAATATAATCTTAATAAAGATCCGTTTCCACAAATTATCTCATCTTTTATTTTAATAATCGTTTGTTTTGCTAAATCAAATATATTCAAGATAAATATTTTGTAATTTAGAATATTATTTTATCACTTTTTGGATGGAATTTTTTATTGTGTGCTTGTTTTTACATATATGCTACTTTTGAAGCTTGTTTTGATTTCTCACATATAATTTCTGATTAATGTTGAATTTGTAATATTTTTAAATTCCTTTCTTCTCTTAAAATCGTAATATTTTGTTGCGGCTTGGTTATAATTTGATAGATTAATATCTGTATACCATACTACGACCTTGTAACTCAACCACAAAATGTCAAATGACAACTTCATTTACTTCACCTGGCGTTCTGCTCTGCAAACTTGTTTCCCACATCAGCGTTTTATTGTCGCGTTGGTAATTTTATCGTTTAATAGAGTCAGTAACTTAGACGAATCCAATGTTCGAGATAAGTGCTGCTCAACTTTCATTGTTTGTATAATGAGTCAGAATATTCCGTATGAAATGAATTCGCAAGGGAAAAAAAAAATTCAGTATAGATTTTCATTCCTCAGAAGTTGGAAAAGTATAAAAGCTTCTTATAATTCTTTTCCCTTTAGTGGTGCGGGAAGAGGGAGATAAGCTTTTAGAATTTTATCGAAAAAACTGAGACAAAAAAAAATGAAATACTCTTTTCTTCATTTTTGATTTCTTTTGAAACATTTGTTGTATTAAAAAAAAATATTGTAAATGCAATTGTATCAATTTATTTTTTTATTTAAAGTTGAAAGATAAATAATAAAGAAAAGTTTATTTTTATTATTTACTAAATCATATTCGTATATACAAAAAATTCACTATATATACTTTGCATATTATAAAATGTTTTTAAGCTAAAATTGAAATCAGCAAATTCTCTTTAATTTAATGAAATTTGAAATATATTTATTTTAATAATTTCTATTATTTAAAATTTATGTATACATTTTCAGAATGTAATGGAATAAAATAATTTTTTTAGAATGACTGCGCCTGATGTCTTTTAAAGTTTATAAAAATACATTTTTCTACTCCTTTTCTCCATCTCTTTCATTATTTGTGGTAATGATATTACTTTTCTGCTTCTTATACTTGTGGTGATTATTTAACACATTTATAGAACTTTAAACTCACTGCCGCAAACTATTTTCATCGAAACATGATTTTAAAAAATGGTAGTATTTGAAAATTTAAAATACCTGCTTTACAGTGGTATCAATTTTATTACTGTAGAAAAAAAAAAAATTCTCACTTTTAATAGTTCTTTCAAAAAATTTAAGAAGATTCAAACCTCTACTCTGAAACTTCAAAACATAATAATATTACGGATTGCTTTACTTATATTTATATCAATTTCAAACTTTATTCTTCATCGTAGCTACGCGCTTGTGTATAAACCATAGAGCTGATATAAAATATATAATTATCTCAGCTTTATGGTATAAACGCAGTTAACTAAAACAATGAAAAGTATTGTTGCACAATATACTTAATAGATAGAATAAAAGTAATAATGATCTTGTATTACGATAATATAGTCCGAAGTTATTTAGAAAAAATCAAGAAAATTTCACTTAATCATCTGAAAAAATAAAATGAAATTTTAAAAACCATTTCTTAGAGAGCATCTACTTCCCAAGAAGTAATTGCTTAACAGATTAAGTTCAATTTTATGCCTTATCGAACGCTTTATTGTGATTAATCTTGCATGTCTCATAATTCCACTTACAGCCTATAAATATCATCATATAAAAATGCATAAAAAATTTTTGTTTTAAAAATTTTCATTTTTAATGCACGAAGGATATTTTTGTTTCGAAAAGCAAAAGAAATAATTATTTAATGAATGCAAAATGCTTTTAATTTACATTACTTTATACGATTATTTCATTTCTTGTTTTGTAATTAAAAATTCCAAACATTTATCTCTTATTTGATTTAATACAGATTTCTCGAGTTCATTTCTTTATGCACGTAATTTTATGTCACTAGTGTAAAAACACTTCCCAGCATCTAAATTACGAATTCAAAGTTGCCTTACAAACAATAGGACTCGTATGTATTGTAATTTTCTAGAATGGCCATTGTATGCAAAGGATAAATAGAAATGCTATTTCTAGTGAATCATTCATGATAAAGGGAATCAACAGCGGAAGTTGATTGGACGATTTTTCAACCGTATTATTGCAATACCGAATTACTTCGACAGATTCGTTTGAACATAATAATCAAATATTTGTCTATTCTTCTTTTAAGTAGGTATTTGTTTTTATGTATGTTATGACGTTTTAATTGCTTCAATATATGTAAAGAAGGTATTTCAAATATAGGTTGTCTGGCGTTTACGAAAGTTACGAAGTTCTTTCAAAGAAAGTAAATTTCTTTGTTACAACAATGTGCTTTCTCAGAATGTAAAGTATAAGATCGACTACCAACTTTCCGGACAAAATAAAAATTCTACGAAAATTGTGAAAAGCTATCGAATACCTAATTTGATTATGATGCAGTTCATTTTATGTATGAGATAAGCAAAATATTTTAAATTTCTCAAACATTTCTCTTTAAATTTATGAGTAATGCAATTCGCTAAATTCATTTTTTTAAATTGATGGTTTGGTGTATGAAAATTAGTGATCTTATTCTTAAATATATATTTTTATAGACAATAAAAATAAATTTCATATTTTTTAATATTTTTAAATTTTGTGACAGTGAGTTAGGGAACTCGTAAATAAATTGTATAATGCCTGGTATTAAGCACTCTGACTTTTTGTATCGTGTTTTTAAAAATTTTTAATGCTTTCAATTTTGCAATTAATTAAATTAAAACGTTAATTATTGTTTAAAAATTATGTAAACCGTTTCAAATTAGCTCCCAATCTCAAAATGAGAAAGTGAAGCTATGTATGTGACAACGTGTTGAATGCGAAACAAATAGGACGATTTTGCTGTTTTTACTGATTTTACTGTATAATACTGAGAAGGATGGAAATGTGAGTGATTCTATCTCATCTAAGGGTGTGTTTTTTTTTTTTTAACACATTTCTACGTTAAAAAAAAGTATACATTGTAATCATTTAAAGGGGGGGGATCGACCTTCGTATTTTGATTGAAATGTCTAAACTTTAAACTTGTCCTAGTTAATAAAAGATTAATGTTAATCTGTTTAGGGACATGGTAAGTTTAAAATGCATTGAACTAGATATTTGACACATATATTTATTAGTGGGAATGTAAATCAGTGCTTGATGATGTTAGAACAAATCCAGCAGCGGAATCACTGTCTGTCAATCTGTTTTATTCTCGTGAATATGAACGCAACAATTATTTAATAGAATAACTAAATATGCGAAATTAATATGCAATATCAATATTGTAGATTTATATCAAATTTTGGACCCAATCGAGCAAAAGGAGAAAGGGTCAAAAATAATGACTCGATTTTTCTGATTATACTACGAAACTGAACTCGAAATTCAGAATATTGTGTAAATATAATTAGGAAGTCGAAGAATGAAAACTTTCATTGGTTTACTCAAGGAATGGGAATGCAGATAATAATGTTGAGATAATAAAAATACTGTGAAGAGCGGTTCAAGTAAAAAGAGTATGCGCTTTGTAATTATACCAAATCTTTGTCAGAGTCATATTTTCACTTCATTGAGTATTTAGAGTTGTTACATGTATGCACACATGTTCTAAGCATGCATCGTTAATTGCAAGTGTGGTTTAGTTATGCGTGTGCGTGCGCGCGCGAGCCTAATTTCAGTTAACTATGCTCTTATAATAGTTTTATCATCTCTCGCATTCCGTCTTTACTGTAACTTCGGAGTTTTAATTTTCCCACGGAATCAAGACGATGAAGTTTGTAAATTCCTTATAGAACTAAGTAAGATCGAAATTCTTTCTCACGTTGACTCTTTCATCTTTCTGTTAACCCTACTGGGTTTGCCTTTGCTTTCTCCATAGTTTGGGCAAAGAAATCTTGCTAATGCTAAAAATTAGACTGTATCCATGTAATTCGAAAGAATGAAAAGCCCAATGTCTGTTTCTTCATTTTCATATTTTTGTGCATATATTTATTTATTTCTAGCATCGTTTCTCGCCCTTTTCTGGTATTTTTATACGTTTTTCTACCTCCGATCTATAAGTAATAAGCGATGTGAAAGCATTAGAAAATCATTGAAGTGAGAAGTATATATTGGATTTGTTAATTTTGAAACATGCATAGCGGTTATCCCATTTATCTCCTGGAACAATTCATGACACGTACAGTCATCTTGATGAGTCATACCCTCATCAGTTTTCCATTGAAAGGGAAAGACGTCCTTTCTAAAGCTTTCTCGAGTGCGTGTGGAGGTGGGGGGTGCATTAGCGGGAGCATCCCCTTGCGCAAGTCATACATTTTGGGCAATCGGTTAAAGCTATCTTCAATTTTCCCCATACCTTATTTGAAGTACGTTTGCCCAATTCTCCCCTCGTATCCTCATGTTTTATTTAAACCGTCTGAATTCGAGTGGCCATCTTCTGTGTCTGTACTGCATTGTCTGGTTGCCCCAATTTCTTTTAATTATGAAACAGATGCTCGTATCTATTTACATGATTTCTTTTCCTAGCGTTGTTGAATGATGATGAATATTAATATACTTTAATGGTCCTGATAGAGTTCATTGCCTCCGTAACTTTTTCTCTGTTTCCTTTTGATGCTATTTAGTTTATGCCCGTTATCATGTTATTGAATTTTTAAAATTCGCCTTGTCATGGATTTTAATTATGGATTTTGAGAGAGATAATTTTTCCAATGACGTTGTTAACTGAAATAATTTACCATTGCATGGAACTGATACGACTGATTTTGCCGATTCGTGCCTTTAACTGGCGTGGTAGATGTATACACCTATTGTTTCAATTGTCTTTGAGGTAAAAAGGACTCATGTAATTGACTTTCTTTGTGAAATGCATTAGCTTTTAGTTGTCGGAAACTTTCGCTGCGCGCTAGCAACGGGTTTATCAATTTTGTCAAAAATCTGAATTTTATAATGTTTTTTTATGTCTGTATTCTGCAAATATAGGAAAATAATGCTTTTAAATGCGCCTTAAATTTATTTATGTCACACAGTATTTGACTCAGTAATAAATGTCACAGATTTAGATTCATATAATTAACTTAATTCTGTTGGTATAATTTATCACTTAAATGAAAGAAAATTTTTAAAAAATTCGGGGAAAAAAAGCTCTGTTATTTTATAGTTGTATTTTTTAGTAAAAATCCGGAATTAGTGAAACAGTTATTTATTTACAGGTTGTGTTACAGGCAGACATTTTACATACAAAATTTGAGAGTAATTTTAAGATATATAAGAGCATAGATCAAAGCATGCAGCACATGCCATCGCCTGATCCGAACTGAGTCATATCGCCACGAGGCTTTCAGAAGACACTGTTTCTGACGTCATCAGTCAGTTATTGTTAGTATTACAAAAGCAGTTACAAATTCAAAATATTTACGATCTATGAAAATTGGATTATTTATTACTAATGGACTCGAATTATATATTAGTTTCTGCTGAATTAACGTCCCACTTTAATCAGCGTCTGTTCATGTTGATACGAACTTAATAGAGCATAGTCACACAGTTAATCAGTATTCGTTAGTGATATTAGAGATAATAAAACTACTTTTTTTGAGACGAAAGTTTTTTTTTATTATTTATTTATTTTCATGGCTCTTTTTATTGCGTAAAACACATAGTAACATTTGGATCATTGCAGCTCGTCAGTGTAGAACAGCGTTCTAAAAAGCAAGAGGGGGGGGACTGAATGTCCTAAGGTTTAATTTTAAGGCCACTTATAAACTAGTTTCATTTCAAAAGCATTCAATAACCAATATAAGACAAAAATTCCTTGTAGTTTTGTTAACAGAAATTTATGCGAATGATTCAGAGATGATTTATCCAATAAAATTATCACAACCTTCCCCCACCCACCTACTCTTTTACCATCGACCATAGCGCTCGATTACTCCAAAAAAAATGTCAAATCAGAAAAGCGATAAGGGATTTGTAATAATCATCTTCCTTTTTTGTGTGTTATAAATAATAATAATTGATACCTCCGTAAAAAAATGTTCTTTTGAATAAAAGTAGAAAGTTATTTACATACTTCTTTTTCGAAAAGTAATTACTAACAAAAGAAAATGAATATCCAATAATTTAAATGTGTTTTTGTCCGAACAGCACAAATGAAATTCAAAACTCATAAACGGCCAATGAGAGGAAGTAGGAGACGGAGGTTGAGAACGAAGACAAACTTTAAATGAGAGTAAAAAAGAAAAAAAAGAAGGAGAAGAATTAATTTACCACATTCCAAGATTGTATTGGCTTGATTACACCGCTAATGCCTCTAAATTCTGTGGTAGATGAGTTGCTTTTCGTCTCAAAAATCAATCGTGTACGCAGTGGGCCTTCAAGAGCAACTTGCTGGTCTGCGAGTAGCTCATAAACTCACGACATTGATACGATGTGCGATATTGATCATTGATACGATGATCATCGTTTCTTTGATCATTGTATTCTCAGAATTAAAAAAATGATAATAATAACCTTAGGGCATTGAATCTCGGGACAGAATAGTAAGCAAAAAAGATAAAAAAATAAAAATGCAACCTTAAAAAAAAATATTTTCATGGGATGCAATTGGACCCTCTAAGCGTTCAATTTATTCTCAACCTTGAGTTGTCACTGCCTGTTATAGCCGATATAATAGAAGCTTCTTAGTTGCTCCACAGTATTATTAAATGTAACTAACATTTGAAATTGATTATTCGCTGATTATACAAATTTAATTTTGTGCGTTAAAAAATATAATTTTATTACTGTGTTTTGCCATTTTTCTCTTTCATAATTTTGCGTCTTACATTTATAATACCGGTTTGTGAGAAACATTTCTCTAAGTAACATTATTATTTCTGTTCTTTCAAGTAAGTGTTTACAATGTAATTTGTGATTAAATAATGAAACTTTACTGTTTTATCTTTTGTTCACGATTCTTTTGATAGCAAAGCTGAATTTTGTAAATTTTTGTATTTACCTCATATATTGCTTATTAATAATATCCTACCGATAGGATTGGATGAATAACACCCGTCAACATTTTTCTTTCGATTAAAAAGTAAATAGTCAGTTAACTACCATGTATTTCTGCCCGAAATTAAATGTTATCACGAAGGAAATTTATCATGACATTGAAGAAAATTTACTGGGTTTGAATAACGTTTTATTATCTTGTTAACTTGTTTTATTATCTAATTAATTGGATAAAGTCGTTGCAATATAAAATGTGCTTGTCCCATAATCTTGGATATTAATTTCAAAAGAAAAATGAGCTTTCTATAAATATTAATTTCAAAGAAATGAGTACTCTAAAGAGGAAGATTTTATTCGAAGTTTTTTTTTTTTTTTTTTTTCCCCTTGAATCTGCTACAACCTGAATTCAATTTATCTACTATGGTGTATGTAGACATATCTATTATGTTTACTATTCCTTTATTTAATAGTTTTACGGATGCTGCTAGCTCATTTCAAAGATTTCTTCACAAATACGTGCTTTTAAGATGATGTTTTTATGTATCTCCAGGTTGCAGTGGAACGACTTTGTTGTTAATGATAGTACTTAAGAAAAAACAAACCAAAGAAAAAGTGCATTAGCTATTCCTTAGAAGTGCAGATAATGCCATTCAGACGCAATGAAGGCATATGAATAAAATAAAAATTCAACTGATATGTTTTTGTTATTATTTTTGGAATTCATGCCAAAATTTATAAAAACTATAAATTCACGGAATATATATGGTTTAATGGCTTCTAAGTAATATTTCTTTTTCTTGAAACCATTCTATGAATTGTAAACCATTAATACACAAACTGAATTGCATCCAATTGCTTCAGTTTGAATAACTTTTCTCAGAAAAAACTTCTTGTAATCCCAAAATTTATAAAAGTTATAAATCCAACAAAATATGTTGAAATAAATAGATTTAATGACTTCTGAGTTTATAAATTCCTCTTGAAATCACTCTGTGAATTGTAAACCATTAATACACGAACCGAATTGCATGAAATTACTTCATTTTGAATAACTTCTCTCAGAAAGGACTTCTCAGTGTCAGCTTTTTTACTTTTTATTTCCATCCTAATCAACTCTTGTATTGAAAAAAAATGCATTGATTGTAGTCAGTAATCATTTTAATTGACAACGCACAGGAAGAGAGGGTGATCGCAACCAGCATTCAATGAATGGCGTAGTATGTGTTTCTTGGCGATTGTGATTATATGAAGAGCTTGATGTAAAGTGAGCAGTTTTCATTTATAATATCCATTATCGTCTTTTAAAACAGAATTCCTTTCAAGGACTATAATGGAAATTGCTTAAACAGGGAAGGATTAGGCTTTTTTGGCCCCAAATTTGTAGATGAATTAATGGATTCTCAACTGGACAGCTACGTTCGGCTGTTGAATTAAGGGGATTCATAAACATGTAAATTAGAAATCGCTATTTTACTATTTTCCAAAACAAGTAAATTTAGTGAAAACAAACTATATGAAATAATGTATGAATATAATGAATTATTAACCCTTAATTATCCTTTGCTATCCAAAATCTAATTAGGTTTTCTTGCAATGCTTTATTGGTCACAATTGCAATTTAAATTCTTTAAAAGATGATGTAATTACCTTGATTAACAACCAAAATTAATAATTGTCATTTCAGTATGTCTGTTTATACTGTTTGAATAAAAAAAAATTATATGTGTTTTAAACTAAAGTATCCTTGCAACCTAATGTTCCCATAGTTCAGCCAGTTGAGTGCTAATGCTTAAAATCATAATAATAATCATTATAAATGAAATAATCTTATTATTACTTATTTATAAAATATTGGAATTTTAACAATTCATATAGCTATATTATATTCTATATTTTGGTTATATTATATTCCACTTGAACAGATTTTGTAAAATATTATATTTAGTGAAATATTTTGTAAAATATTGTATGGAGTTTTTTATTTCTACATAATCTGTCATACTAATTAAATACTTTTATTTGAAAACAAGATAACTAACGTTTATAGTTAATTTTTTAAAGTTTTATTACTTCATTTTTTATAATTATATATTAGTTTTATAATTTCAATCCAAAAAAGATCCCTAACCGAGGGTTATTTCTGTCTAAATTTTATGAATTAATTATACGTACATAAAATTAAAATGTTTGCATTGAAACAGACCCAGAATCAAACAAAATAATTCAAAAGTGTAAAAATTGAATGATTTGTATACAGTTAATGTTTTTAAAACTATGGGTTTTGAGAAATGTAAAATAATAATGATAATAATAATAAGTTTTTTACTGGATGTCTCGATACATTTAATAACCCTGCCGTATTGTCAACATAGTTTGTGTTGACTCTTACTACAATCCCTTTTAAATTGGAAACTTAATTCAAAAATCAGACTGCTTTGAGCTAAAAGATTACATCCCATGCGTTCTGGGAAAGTTCTCATGCTCAACATTCCACTAAAGAAACTTCGCCGCTTTTTGCTAATTCCCCTTCGCTGTTTCTGGGAAATCTCTGTCGCCTGTTAAAAAAGATTTTGTTGGCTGTTCGACTGGTGTGGGTGGTCGGGAGAACTCAGCTGACAATACAGGAAATGCGGTTCAAAGGTCGTGTACCCTTCCCGAAAAGTGGTGGTTAGGAAACACATGAAAGTTTCTGCATGCAGAATGGGGGGGGGGGTATTGGAAAAGTTCCTCATGTGGTAACCTAATCTGATTTTGTGATAATATATAAAGATACATATATTCAATTTGACTCTGAAATTTGTGAGAAATCTTTCGGTAAAATACTTTATATCGTTCCAGTGTCAGTTTTTATATGATTGTGAAATATATACATAATTTTTTTTTCTAAAAATGAAAACGACTGGGTTTTTTTTATTATTATTATTTAAAAAGACTTATTAAAGAATTTTTTTTAAGTTTTTAGTTTCCCATTTTTTAATGTTTTAATAACAGAACCCCTTTATTTCTCTCTAGTTGATATAATTTAATAACAGTTAATGACTATTATTAGATTCTATCAAATACACTAACTACACTGTAGCACTTATACAATTCGAATAATTTTAATTCGAACTTTTTCTAAGGTACCTTGCGTTTATTAATGCAATATTCAAATATCGTTTATAATTCGAATTTATTTTAGTCTATTGAAATTCAGAATTAAAGAAATTTGTTTTGATTTCTTATTTGTTTTCTTTAGTTGTATTTGCGCATATCTTACACCCACTGTTTCTGTTACATTGTAGTGTATGTAGTCAAACAGTGAAAATCTTTCTGCATTTTTTAAAGTGTTTTGAACGCATTAAAAATTAATTATACTAATAATTTGAACATTTTATTTATTTAAAGTGGTAAAAAATTCTTTAATAAGTCCTTTTTAAATAATAATAAAAAAAAACAGTCGTTTTCATTTTTAGAGTGTGTGTGTAATTAAATAATTTTTTATTTAAAATCATTAATCATTAAACGTATTTAATTTGTTGTATCATTTTTGCTAAAATTTCGAAATGACTAGATAAATTGTAAATATTTTTTTTTAACTTGGTGTACTCCTTTAACAACGTTTTCTGAAATTTTGATATTATTCCTTCACTTTCAAGGTAGCCAAATTTAAAATAAATTAAGTATTAATCGAGATACTGTGAAGGTATTCAATTAAGTTTACTAGATGAATTGTCATACATCAATCAACATTTTAGAAAATTTTTCTAGGAGATAAAAAAAAATTTTTTGGCAAGTCTTAAAAAATAATTGCACATTTTTCTTTTTCTTAAAATATTTACATATAGTTATGCCAAAATTGTGAACCTTTTTGAAAATCATTATGTTTTCTAACTTTGTATGTTTATAGAAAATGTAACTTTTCACAAAATGCAAACTTTTGCATATCATTTTAAAGAGAATTTAATGCCGATTTCAATGCAAAAAGCAAAATTCAAATATTTGCAATACAAAAACAAAAATTTGAGCGGCAATAATTATCGAGATACATTAGATCTTGATGATAGCAGCGAATTATAAGTACTTAGTAGGGCAACCTTTATTTTTTTATTACAGCTTTAGACTAATGTATGATTGAGCTGACGAGAGTTTTAAGCTCTTCTTTCGTTATTGCATGATGCCAGGAAACAATTATAGTTTCAATTAATTCTCTTTTATTTGATGAACGCTTCTTATGTACAAGAGTTTTCAAACGGTGCCATAAGTTCTCAATAATTTTGAGGCCAGGACTGTTTCCTGGTCATGATAACAGTTCAAGGCTCTTTGTACTAAACCACTCATTCAATATTTTTGCTGTGTGGAAAGGAGCCGAATCCTGCTGAAAAATAAATGATGCATTGTTAGGAAAGAGATCACTGATGGAAAGTGTAAATTGTGGCTCTAGAATAGTGTCAATGTATTTTCTAGCATTTAATGTCGCATCGATAACATGAAGGAGACCAATACAGTCTGCTGACATGCATGATCAAATCATAACACTAAGTTCTTCATAGTTGCCTGAATGCAGTCAGAGTGTAATGTCACCTATTCTATGTTTTACATATTTTCGCCATCACTACCGAATAAAATTATCTGCTTTTCATCACTCTATATAACTTGTGATCACTGATCATCTGTCCAATTAATGCGTTCCCTTGTCCACTGTCATCTTTTTATACGCCTCTGTATATTGAGATAAGGATTTTTTCGTTGAATTCTACCTCTTAGTCCAACATATAATATTCGTCTCCTGATTGTTCTTGAACTGACATAAATGCAAGCATCATTCATTTGATTTCTGATGGTCGCTGATGACATTCTTCTGTCTTGGAGACACATGGTCTTTTTATTCTTCTGTCATCAACAGATGTAGTGCACCTTTTTCAGCCATTTCCTGCTTTATTTTTTATTGAATTTGTCTCCTAATATCTTAAACAAAATTTTCGGACTCCAAATGTAATCACTGAACTACCCACCCTTCTTGTAATTTCGGCATAGGAAAGACCACATTCATGTAACACAATAATCTTAGTTCTCTTTCTAGGTGCCAAATCTATTCTTTTATTTGATGTCATTGCTTAAAGTTTAACAAAATTTCTAACTTGCAATTTCATTACATAAAAAACAGTCTTCCTTCTACAGAAAAAAGCACAATAATGACTTGTTCCACCTTTAAACATGATGGCAGCGTTGGCGAGCAGTTATTAACATTTAACTGGTTCCCAGAATAAGAGCAGTAACATGTCAGGAAAGTTAGAAATTACATTCCACGTTATCACTATGTTTGTTATTCAGATTAAAGTAAGAATACCTTTTTTTTTGTATTGCAAATATTTGAATTTTGCTTTTTGTATTGAAATCGGCATTAAACTCTCTTTAAAATGATATTTAATAATTTGCATTTTGAGAAATGTAACTTTTTTTTATAAGCATACAAAGTTACAAAACATACTAATTTTCAAAAGTGTCCACAATTTTGGCCACCACTGTATATATATATATCTTGGTGAATTTTTATTCAAACGATACTGTTTCCAAAACTGCAAAATACTTAAGAAATATATGTGAGAATTCAATGTTTGGGAGAGTTAAAGGCATTTTAATGTAAATTTAAGAATTTCTATTTTAGGTGCGTTAATTTCGTTTAGTTTAACATTAAAATCGAATTTATTGAAAAGATTTTTGACTTTTGAGAATGCATTGAGAAAAAAATAATTCCATATATTTTGTTTATAATTTGCAATCTTCTTTGCCTGCCTGTTACTGGAAATTACTATTTGTGTATACATTATCTTAATCACGATTTAACCTTCAAGACACGAAAAATGTTCAAACACCCATTTAATTATTTTTTATTCCGAATCTTAACATGAAACATAAGGATGTTATCATTTATTTGTTTTGAACTACTTTAAGTCTGAATGGAAACTTAAGACGACTGCAATAGGAAAGTCGCAGATATCTTCCGGAAACTAGATAACTGTGACTTCATAACAACCGGAAACTACTCCATATATGCAAATAGACAAGTGGGGAATTAGTATTCTTAGATAAAAGTGTAAAGAAAGTGTTGCACTTTCAAGAACAGCGAAGTATTTAGAGATTTGTATTTTACTTATTCCTATTTTCTTACAATATGAATTCAACATTTTAACCGAAAGAATGCTTTGGCCAAGTCTTCTGAAGTCCGGTTTTGTAGGAGCTGGAAAAGTCACTTTTTGTTTTGACCGGAATAACATTTTTTCCCCCTCCTTTATTGTGCTGATTCTTTCATATTGCCATTTGTATTCTTCGTACATTCAGTTTGAAAAAATCTGGAAATAAAGCTGATTTCTTAAATGCTTTGTAACTAAAAAGCTATCACTGGGATATTTTGATTAAATTAAATAATTTTGCGTGCGTTAATTTAACATTATAATAATCCATCATCAAATGATCCAAAATTATAAAAACTACTCCATAAGTTCTCCATATAAATAAAGTTCTCCCGTGACTCAAATATTCGATTGCAAGGACCAGACCATGCACTAATCGAAATGTTAGTGCTTCATTCCCCGCCATTTTTGTAAAATTATCTTTGCTGACAGATGGTCCAATTATTCTTTTTAATTGTGAAACAAATTTGTGTTACACGACTCATATCCGTTTCATAATTAAAATATAATTGTATCTACAAAATAAATTTTTAAACAATTGCAAAGGGTTTTTTTTTCTTCTCCCCTCCCTCAGTTTTATCTGTTAACGCTGAGAACTTGAGAGAGAAAAAAATCTTATGTTTTCTGTGTTATTGCATTTTATAATGACTCTTGTGCAATGGACTTGAGTTCATATGATTTTCATTAGCAAGCTGTACATATTTAATGTACAGTTTGCAGCTCCTAGAGATAGCACCACAAGTATGTGAATGAAAAGTTGCCTGAAACAGTAAACTGGTTCTCGCTTCTCCTTGGGTATACTAAAAAATGGTGATGCTTAATTAATGGGCTTTTCGCCAATGATTAATCATACTTCCTTAGGGAGAGGTTTCTGCATGTGCCAATGATATTTTGCACAGCCAACAGTATTCTGCCATGATGATTTACCGAAGTCAAGTTTTCAGAAATGAAACCGAAATTCCACAATTTTGTTCTTGTTTCCCGACTGCATAACTTCGTACATCTATATTATATTTCATTTTGTAAAAGTATTTGTATGTGTAATTGAATCGAACTATTTTAAAGTGTTATAATTTCATTTTTAGATAAGCAAAAAGAAAAGAGAAAAAAAAAATGTATTTAATACTAACAGTATATCATTCGCTTGGTTACGATACTATATCTTTCCTTAAGTTTTGAATTATTTTCTCTAGATAAATGAAATTAGAATGTATTCTATTAGGCAAATTCATTCTAAAATGGAAAATTGTGTTTTAAAAAAAAATCTGTGAAACTGGCATTGAAACTCAACCGACATTTAACTTTTCTGCCCTTACTTTTGTTATAGACCTAAGTGTTTATAATTGTATCGAAAGATGTGCCCACTAGACAAACTGTTAACAGTATCTTAGATCTGATTGTGGCAACTTAACTAATGAAAGTTATAATAGAAAATTTCATACACATTTGCTGAATTCTTAATTATATATGCAGGGTGTCTCAAAAACATTGACCGTGGTTTTTATTCCTTAGATATTGATCATAGACATATACTGTAAATTACAAAGTTGCGTAAAAAAAGGTGTAAAATGTTGTGAAATCGATTAAAATTTTCAGGGGATTAAACTTCAAAAAATACAAAATTTACATTTTTATACGGACCTCATACAAAAAAAAAAAAAAATTCCCAGTGAATAAAATGTGCCCCATTCTCTAATAAGGTCATGTACAAAATTTCAGCAATTTTTCACTAGAAGTCTCAAAGATATGAAACTACATAAATGCTGACTTAAACCACTTTTCGATGCTTGGATATAAGTTCGCAAAGAGGATAAATCATGTCGGATGTCTGTGTGTTAGGGTTCGTACACAAATTAACAAAGAAAGTAATGACTGAATAAATAAATAATAATTTTGCTATTTATTGGTTCAAAAGTATTAAAAATTTATAGAAATAATAACTTAAAGAAAAGATTACATAAGGAAAGTTTACTTAAGTTTTTTTACAAGTTCATTGACTGTGCTATTTTTAAATTATATTCTGTAATTCATGATATAAAATTTTAAGGTATTTTTCAGGAAGCATAGATTTTAAAATTTGTATTTAAAACTAAAGATATAAAGCTTATTTTATTTCTTATGGTGCATTCCTGAGTCGCGTCATCTGCACTGAAGCTGCAAGCATTTTCATTTTAATTTGTGATTGACCCTTCACCAACTTTGTTTTAACATATCTTTGAGAGTTTTCATGATAAAATTTTGTAACTGACCTTATTAGAGGATGGGGCACATTTTACTCACTGGGGATATTTTTGTACGGGGTCCGTATAAAAATTTAAATTTTGTATTTTTTAAAGTTTAATCCCCTGAAAATTTTAATCTATTTCATAACATTTTGCACCTTTTTTTATGCAACTTTGTAATTTACAGTATATGTCTGTGATCAATATTTAAGGAATAAAAGCCATGGTCAAGGTTTTTGAGACACTTGTATAATGTGTAGCGAATTTTGTTTGTAAATGTGTAGTAACATGCAAATTAAACTGGTATTCTCTGTTTTAAAAAAATAATTAAAAAAATTACACGAGCATATTAACTGTAATCATTAAAAACGGATTGAAAGAAATAGTGACTAATAGAAAAAAAATTGCTTACCAAATACAAAATTTTAAAAATTGCTGAATGGAAATAAGTTCTAACTGTTCGGTGAAGGGAGAATATAATAAATTAACATAATATGAAATAAAAACTGCAGACCTCAGCTCATTGCTATAATCCACCATAAAAATGTAAGTAAAACGTGAAATGACTAATTTTTATTCATACTTAAAGTTAGTCATCCTCTTTAAAAGAACATCCTAGTTGCTAGACGCCAGATCAGAAAATGGCATTTATTTCACTTACATGGGGGTATATTTAAATTCTTTTCAACGTTACGCATACTGAACAATTATATAGATTTATTTATTTTTTTCCAGTTCTAATTAAAAGGGTGAGATTTAAAATTATCCTTATCAATACATATTACGTTATAATTATAATTTTGATAGATCATTAGCTTTGAAATTTGTACGGATGTCCTTCTTTTAAAATTATGCTGCTGTACACAGTTGTAGAATAAATATTTTCTACATTATAAAGAATCTAAAAATATATATGTGTATTTGCTTTTTTGTTCACCATTTGACTTATTTTTATACTTGTAATATTTATAAATATATCTTGTCTAATTTTGTTAAAAAAAAAAGGTTCCTAAATTTTTATAACTTTATTATTTTCCTTACAGTTGCCTATATTTAGAATTAAAATATATACAGTAGTGTGTTGTTGGTTTTGATCGTGCTGATAACAAGAATATTTACGTATTCCCGTGGAGTATTTCATCCGTGAGTTCTAAATATTACATTTACGCTTTTGTAATTGGAGCGATAAATATCTTTTACCATCTCTTCCCCGTATTTAATCAGCTAATTGCCTGTGTTTGCATAATTTACCATTTTCTGGCTCAAAACTAACAATTATTTGCATGTACTGAGCAAGTTCTGGATATACTTGCAAATATGTCCGGAAAAATGTAAAATGTTAAAGTAAGCAGACGAAAGGGAAAAGTTAATTTTAACCTAGAAGTCATAACCAAAACAAAAAAAATGTGGGACACGTCTGCGGATTGGCACATTTTTTCCCCTTGCCTGCTGTTGGCCAACTTCGTCTTCTATCTAACTCGCACTTTTTGATTCGTAGCTGCATGAATGGAGGAAAATTTACCATTTAACTCTTTTGAAAACATATTCTGTAGTGGTTGACCTTGGCGTAAAAAAAAATGCTTAACGTTCCTAGCTGGATTCTTTCAATAGAAGGTCACATTTTCATCCTCTGTTCTTACGTGCTGGGATATGAAGAGGGCCATTGGCCTTATTTCGATTTCTATCTTTCTTGTGACTCATTTGTGTTCCAAACGTTTATTGCCACATTTTACCGTCTACCTCAACATCTGAAAGCGTTTGTTTTTGTTTTATCTACCCGTGTCTGGCTGGACTAGTAAAAATGCGGATCAAAAAGTTTTGTGTAATTTATGAGCAATGTGATTTATGGAACACGATCGCTAGAAATTCGGAAGTATTTTCTTATTCTTCATTCCTCGTATGTAGTCTGAAAATATTTTTTTGTCTGACTGTTTTTTTGTAAAAGCAATTGCAAGTTAACCGATATATACAGTTAATTGAGCGATGGGATTGTCTGTTTAATTCATCTTGAATTAACAAGGCAGTTATTGATACCTTTTAAACAATATTTATGATATTAATTCATGGAAAAATATGGGGAAATGAGTTCAATCAGTTTTATATTCATTGCAACGTTTTCTCATTTACTCTGTTTTAAATTTTATAAAAAGTTCCATAAAAAAGTATCAACTGAAAAGTATTTTACGATGTGTTGGGAATTCTAGTTCAGAGGCGGCTGTGGGTGAATAATTGGCCCCACAATTATCGATATTTTTTCATTCTTATTTAGTTTATGATTATTGTATAAATGGGCTTACATATGGTTGAATAAAGCAAAAGAAATGATGAAAGGATTAACAATTTTACTTAACTGCCTTTTTTGTATATTTCTTGATTATATTTATTTGATCGCAACGAATTTTTCCTATCCGCATTTGAAATTAAATATGCGTTAATCTGAAAGTTTTTATTTTTTTATTTTTTATTGAGGATTAGAGTATCCATGACTTAAAAGTTCGCTGCCAATAATCGGAAGAGCAGGATGTAATAACTTAGAGATATCAATAATTATTTATCCTGCCTTATCATTCCTTGGTAATGCTATATTAATTTCAATTTGTATGTTAAGAATTAACATTCATTATCAACGTATCCTTGTATAGAGATATGTAGACGCAGTATTTAATAAAATACCGAATTTATGATTGTAATTATAGTCCTTCGTGATTTCGTTTATTCACCTTTTGAAACTTATAAAATTAAAACTTATAAAATTACTTTTTTTTTCCGCCAGCTGTGATAACAAGACGCATCCTTCTGTGGTTTTAATGTATTTTATATGTTATGAATATTAAAATAAGATATTAACATTGCAAAAACATTTAATTCGGTTTTTATCAAAAGATCTCTTCGGGGAAATGAATTAGTATTCTGTCCAACTAAGGAGTATGGTATTGCAATTTAAAATCCCTTTTTTCCAATATCTTATTCTCTAGGTATCTTATCTTGGCTAGCTCAAACGGCCTGAGCTCCAGGAAAATAAAAATTTGTAGGTCGATCTCGATTCAAAATTTTCAACATTTTATATTTAATTGTATTAATTCTCGAAAAAATTAAACTTTATGGAAATTAATTATTCGATCTTGCTTTGAATAATGTTATAAGTATGAGAAAAACTGAGACTTCAGTTCTGATTGGCATGCGCGGGATTTTACAATTCAGACTTTTTGATTATATAATGCATTTCCTGAAAAATGAATTTCATCGGAAGAAAACTGTTAATGTTGTTTGCCAGACAGACACATAAGCATCATATATATATATATATATTCATTACTATTCACGACAAGTACTTTTAATTGGGAAATAAAATTTGTGTATGACAATGAATAAAAAGATATGCCAGAATCCAACGCAGTTTTATGATGCGCATTATATTAGACTTAAACTAATTACATGTTTGCTCTCATTTTTCTAAGATTGTTTCCATATAATTTTTTAAATTAATATTTTTAGATATATTAAGTTTTATAATTTAAATGTGTGGCGAAGTCATTCTAGTTTATCTGGTCGCGGAAAGGAAAATTGTCCAAAAGGAGATATTAGTGCAAAACATGCGAACAGAAACAATGTCTTCTTAATTACTTATGTAGAAATGATATGTTATATAGGACCTTCTCTGTGGTTTTAATAATGTTAAACTAAATAACATTAACATTTATTTTAAGTCAATATTTCAAATTTCTATTTTTTTTTAATTTTTTTTAATTGAATATATATATATATATATAAAAAAGACATCAACTGTAAGCATGCTCTTAAGTTAATCATTTTTTTCTGTTATCTATTTTGAACAAAAAGAATACTATTAAACTGTTGTTTTTATTTTCTCTTTCTTCAGAAAAGGTTTTTTTTTATGACAATGCAAAATAGCATTTATTTTTTATCGATTATTTCCTCTAATAATACTTTATTAATGCTTTTTTTTTAAATATTTTAATAATCCTTTTGTATGCATTGCACTTTGGGCATTCTTTTTATGCATTTATTTCTTATTTAAACTGGGATTTTAACATTTTAATGAATTATTGCTGTTTTAAGAAATTATATATTATATGTTAGGTTTTATATGCTTTTGAATGGGCACTCCCAACAATTTTTGCTAGAATATTGGATATGACAATATTTAAAATCCAAATAACTGTCTTTAAAATGATAATAACCCATTAAATTTTTCTGTATGCATAGTATATTAATCCAAGAAATAAATATACTTGGAGATTACCAGCTATTTCTTAATTTTTATTTTAGGCAAAATATGGTTATTATTTATTAAAAATATTTTATATTAACCTTATTTATTTTCAAAGGCTATTGTTTTGTATAATTTGCTAACATTTTCTTAATGTTGTGAAGGAAAAAAAATTTATTGAAATTAGGCTATTGCTTTAAAAAAAAAATCATACCTTCTTATAAATAATCAACTTGACTTTTATCAGATTTATATCATTTTTCATTTTTATTGAAATTCCAATTATTTATAATTCAAATGAAATATTTAAAAATTAATTATTTTTTTATAATGGGAGATAATTGATTATATGAAAAATACTTCAAAAATAGTATAATTTTTTATTATATACTCTTATAATGAACCTCAAATGTTATGCATAATCTTTTGAATTGACTTAATTTATTCCAACCTAACTGCTATTTCTGTGCAACAATTACTATCAATACTAACAAACTTTTAAAAAACAGCTTGTTTTTCTACAGAGGCTCTCCTTCAAAGTCGACCTCTGCCTGAAATTCCCGGTCTTTTAGATGATTCGGCTGCTAGTCTTCCGTTAAGTGTTGAAACTGCATCACGATGGATGTCCAAAGAAAATCTCTTACTCCAGGAGGATGCGGATCCCCAGGTGTTTGTAGCTTTGTATGATTTCCAATCAGGAGGAGAAAACCAACTTTCTCTTAAAAAAGGTGAGGATGAAACTAAATTTATAATTAGGTTGATATTGTTTTTAGCAATATTGCAACATAAAAAAAGTGAATTATGAGAGCTTCTTACTTATTCATATTTTAAACAGAAACTAACTTGCACTTCAGAATTCTTTGATTATAATTGTTGAATCAATATATATCTTTCTTTCTTAAAAAAAGGAAGGCTTTATTTTGTTATTTTAACTAAACATGCTGTAAATTGCATTCAAAGCAGTTTGTAGAATATAATTTTCAACATTAAATTACCTCTTTTTTCGATTATTTAAAACTATGTAAATTAATCAAACTATGTCATTAATTGCATATGTTTTTCTTTAAATTTGAAGCTATGCTTATTGCAACTTTTTCAAGTTATTAAGGAAGTATAATAATACTTTTATTAATTTGAAATAAATATAAGCATTTTTATTCTAACTGTAGATTTTACTTTCGAAGATATTCACAAATAGGTTTATCATGTATTATAAGCATTTGCTATTTTCAATTTTTTAATCATTTCTTGGAGAGAATATGAAAAATCTCTTTAGTTGATATCTTTAATATTGAATTTATATTGTTAAAGAAATATATATATAATTCAAAGTACTACTCATTATTTTACCCCATTTATTTTATTTTCCACAGATACTTTTACTATAATGCTAATGTTTATTTATCTTTATAAAAATTCATTTTCCAATCTTTTGTTTGAACCTGTTTAAAATCTCCTTATGTTTGTTTCGATAAAATGCAGTTATCTTACTTTTGCAAGTTTAATTACATTTTTAAGCATATACATTAAAAATGAGTTAATAAAACTATTATCTCGTAATTATAAACCAATTCATGCCTTTTTCTATCAATATACTAGGTGAACAAGTACGAGTTCTTTCGTATAATAGAACTGGTGAATGGTGTGAAGCTCAATCAAGAACCGGTCAGGTAGGCTGGGTGCCAAGTAATTACATAACTCCAGTCAACAGCTTAGAAAAGCATTCCTGGTATCATGGGCCTATCTCTCGTAATACAGCTGAGTATTTGTTAAGCAGTGGCATTAATGGCAGCTTCCTGGTCAGAGAGAGTGAAAGCAGTCCAGGCCAGCGATCAATCTCCCTACGGTATGAAGGCAGAGTTTACCATTATCGTATCAGTGAAGACACCGATGGCAAAGTAAGGATGAATTATAAAAATCTTCTCTCATGAATGTGTCTTTCCTTTGGCTCTTTTAATTAAACTATTTAAAAATGTTTTTACATTGTTGATGCAATCACGTGGATTTCTGTTATTTTATTAATTTATAAACGAGATATAGACAGAAATAGGTGAGGTATAACATTAAACAATGTTATGTGAATGTTTCATTGTAAAGATAGCATTAATAATGCTAATGCATGAAGTTTAATTCTTGAAGTCAAATAAATTGGTCTGAGCAATCAAAGAAGCAGTTATCAAAATATATACCAATGTATCAACAACAAGACTACAAGGGCTGCATAAAGGGTATCCTATTTTGTATTTTCCTTTGCACATTAGTGATGCTAATATGGTATCACTGTGCACAGTGGAAGGAGACACTTTAATGTATATGCTGGAATGTTTTTCTCTTCATTCAACAGTACACCATTCGAAAAGAAATCTTCCAGAAGTACTTTTGGCAGTGTAAGAATTGGTAAGCTAAGAGTGAGGAGTGCAAGAAGTTTACATTAAAGAGGATTAGGATCCCCATCTCATTAAGTAAAAAATACATTTTTCAGCCAAATGTTGGATGCTTTTTATTCAGCTCTCATAAAATTGGTCTAAAATTTCTTAATTTTACATTTCTTTTAAAATGTAATGTTGTCTTTTATACTTGATCTGTATTATAATACAACTCCCTAACTGACATAAAAATACATACTACAATTAATGAGTACTAAACATTAGGAATTTTGGCAGAAATGAAATATTGAATTAAAATAAGTATATTGTGGTTGTTTAAAATCATTTGTAGTCTATTGAATTGAAATATCTGTTAATTATTTGTTATTTACTAGAGCAGTGGTTTACTACTTCTAAAAAGCATCTAAAAAGTTTAATTTATTAATATCAAATTTACTACTTAATACTTTAAATAATTTATATATTTTTGTAAAGTTTACATTTTTAAGTATAATAATTTAGATTATTTAATATGTTCACTAAAAATTTTACTGATCAAGACAGATTAATCATTCATTGTTCTTTCCAGTCTTTGTATTACAAAATGCTTTTTAAAGAAATTGTCTAAATAAATTTTTGTAGGTATTTGTTACATCAGAATGCCGTTTCAACACATTAGCAGAGCTTGTTCATCATCACTCTATGCATGCAGATGGGCTAATTACTTTGTTACTGTATCCTGCTCCCAAACGTAACAAGCCTGCTGTTTTTGCCCTAAGTCCAGAACCTGATGAATGGGAAATTGATCGTACAGATATTGTGATGAAACATAAATTGGGAGGTGGGCAATATGGTGATGTCTATGAAGCAATCTGGAAGCGGTATAATGTGACAGTTGCTGTAAAAACATTAAAGGTATGTGTCTTTATTAAAATATGTTACATTATATAAAAAGTAATGTACCACTTGAAAAGTTCACCAAATTTATTTGAGAATTTTTGTGAAGGCTGTAATTATAAATTATATATGGATTTAATTTTTTTTAAAATTTTTAATGTGTTTTACTATTTTACTTTAGGAAGATACAATGGCTCTGAAAGATTTTTTAGAGGAAGCAGCTATTATGAAAGAGATGAAGCACCCAAATTTAGTTCAATTATTAGGTGTGTAAATTTTATAACTTCTTAAGTGAAACAAAAAATTTTAATAGTAGCTGGTGCTATCTTATACTAAATATATCATTATTCTAGGGAATATTTTAAGTGATTTGAGTGAACTTCAAAGGCTTTTAGTTAAAGAGATATGTATTCTTTAGTTAATAATTAATGTGCATGATGGTATTTCCTTTCATTCTCTTTTTTAAATTTCAGTTTATTGATTAACTATTTTAATGTGTTTGTAGTTATTTTCTATGACTATTTGATTATGTGATAAGAATTTTCCTTAGGTGCTTTATTTGTATGTCTTTCATTTTTCTATTATTTATGTCTCTAAGGATTTTAATACAATTTAAAATGTTTTGTTATTGTTAAATACTTAATATGTGTTATTTTTTCTTTCGTTTGAAAATTGCAATTGCTCTGTGTGTTTTTCCTTTCAAGAAGAATTAAAACTTGAAAGATTTATTGTGAATAAGTGAAGTGATTGTGTTTATTAATAAAAGAATCTATGTAAATTTTAAACCTATACTTTTAGATGCTCTTCTTTATTATTATTATTTAATTAATTTTTTCCCCTTCACAGGTGTTTGTACAAGAGAGCCACCATTCTACATAATTACTGAATTCATGCCTTGTGGAAATCTACTAGATTATTTAAGAAATGCTAACCGTGAAGAAATAAATGCTGTTGTGCTGATGTATATGGCAACACAAATTGCATCAGCGATGTCTTACCTTGAATCTCATAGCTTCATCCACAGGTATAAGCAACTTTTTAATTCATTGAATCCCAACAAAAATAGGTTGTGTTGCCCTTAATTGCTTTGCTAGTTTTTTTTTTTTTTTTTGCGTGCATGTGCTTATGTATTACTATTAACATCAGGTTCACATAATAAGCAAAATAAATAATTCTTTTAAATTTTGCTTCTCTCATTGATTATACTTCAATCATGCTGAATGAATTTTTTTGATGTTTTTTTCTTATTTGCATCATTTAAAAGCATTTTCTTGAATGCATATTTGCAATTTGTAAAAGTGAACATTATTTCAAAAATCTGATGATGTGCATGTTCAGGGCAGGAACGATAAATTGTATCAAATAAGGCATACTGAGCCTTGAAGAAAGGGGCATCGGTAAGTGTAGGGGTGTTCCATTTTATTGCTCTTAGCATTGCAATTGATACCATCATTATTGTAGAATTATGTTTCTTTGCTTGTGATTGTTTTGTCAAAAGATGGGATTTGTTGCTATATTGCAGCAGGAATACACAGATTCTAATTCTACTGAAAGGACTTAATACCTTCTCTTCAAAAATCATTGATTAAGCTTTATTCTAAAAAAGTTTTTAAAAGTAAGCAAAATCACCTGTAATCTCCATAATGCATGTGGCTCAAAAATTATGGAAAAGATTATAATAACAATGTTACAATTCCATGTAGCTCTGTTCAGAGATTCTGTAGAAACTTAGTGCTTAATGAAAATGGACATCACTTGGAAGTTTTCATTTTCAGTTCATAATTTTATTAAATTATTATATAACCATGCATACTTATTTGTGAAGATATTTTCTTGCCCTTTCTAAAGGTGAAGACTTTTTATTTCAGAAACTTTTCTATCTACCTGATATTTCTTTTCCTCTATTTATTATTTAAATTGGAATCTAATTAACGTAAGTCTTTGAAAGGATTTATGTGACCTGATATGGATTATAAACTTCTTTAAATTGGTATGGAATTAGCATTGTAGGCTTAATGTTTTATTCCACCAAAAGAGATATTCCAGTCTTCTGATATTTTTTATGCTTTGTTCTAGCCCAAAACTCCACGAGTTTTTTACATTTTTCTTATAATGGCCGTAGATTAAATTTAACTTAGAGCTTGAACATTTAAAAAGAATTTAGCACTCACATTATACTGTGAATTGCATCTGATTTAAATATATTGGATAACAGAAATAAATATAAGATTCTAGTCTTTTTCTTTTTAACTGGAATCACCATTCAATATATACAGATATGGGGGGGGGGAACAATAAAAGAGTTAACATAATAGATGCATGGCAAAAAACCCTGGTGGAATTTTTTTTAAATTTTTAGTTTTATTTTTATTATGCTTATTTTATATTTTAATAATTTGTATTATATTTTGTTTCTTTTGCGTCGAAGATTCATTAAATAATAAAAATTATTACAGTAAAAAGTAATAGCTATTTATTCAGTAATCATGAAAAAAAAAATTATTATTATTTTGAAAAAACCAATCACATTTTCTTTCATAAAACTATTCTTTAATTTAGATAAATAATATTAATATTTGAGATATAAAAACAAAATTGCTAGACTAAAAATATCTTAAAGAGTAATTAAATTAATTATAAAGCTAAAATATATTAATAGTATTCTTTTGTAAAAATATATTTATAATGATAGAAAGTGTTGAAAATTGCATTGTATTGAAGCATAATAATTAAAAATATAGAACTGTACAAATACTTTTTTATGATGGATTACAAACAAATTCTTTTAATCATTTGTTCTTTTTAATTCTTGTTTTAAAATCATAAAAGCCACTAAAAACTCTTTTCTTTCACAGAGATCTGGCAGCTAGGAATTGCTTAGTAGGTGAAAATCATCTTGTGAAAGTTGCTGATTTTGGATTGGCTAGACTCATGAGGGACGACACCTACACAGCTCATGCTGGTGCCAAATTTCCTATAAAATGGACTGCGCCTGAAGGCCTTGCATATAACAAATTTTCAACAAAATCTGATGTTTGGGGTATGTTAATTTCAAAAATATTTTGAATAATGATTTAGAAGTATTTTGTATATTTCTGTTTTGTCTGTATAATTTTTGTTTTATTTTATAGTTAGTTCAGGAAAAAATACATTTGGAATTTCCAAATGATTTTTCTCCTTTCATATTAATAATTGTAATTCCAAAAAATATATAGCTTATTATTTGGTTGTTTTATATTTTTTTCTAGTTTACTAACACAATGTAGCATTTTTTTTAAATTTTATTTATTTATTTATTTGTATATTGCAATATGTTGAAATAACCCAGTTATAACTTTTGTGGAGTGACTGTTATTTGGATTAGTCTTCATATCAATTGTAAACTTTTATGTAATTTACAAATATGTGTCTTGTCAATCAGTAAATGATATTTATGTAAAATGCAAATTAAAAGTCTATCGAATGTGATGAATGAAAAGTTCATTTTAATTAAGTAATGAATTTGAGTATAGAGTTTTACTTTTGTTATGCTCATTTTATATGAAAAAACCAAAAACATTCATAATTAAAATTAAGCTATAGCCCCACCCTTTGTTGTAGCTTTTACCAAATCAATGTTTATAAAAACTTATATAAATTTAAGTGTCTAAGCTTCAAACTAGGTCAATCAAAAGTGTTTAACAACATTTTTCAATATTGAAAATTTTTGGAATTGATTAAACTTTAAGAAGATTCCCCCTGCCCCTTTCCTATATATTTTTTAAAATCTACGGTTAAATGTTGAACTATTTATTTAAGATCAGGCTAGTTAAATTGAAATGTGTACATTTATGTGTTTATTTATCTGTGAAACATTAACTTTTCTGTTTTATTTCATAAAATGTATTTGAGCTTCCTTTTTATTAAGAGGAGAAAACTTTTATTTAAATATTAATTTTTATGTCATTTCAGCTTTTGGTATTTTGCTATGGGAAATAGCAACATATGGGATGTCACCTTATCCAGGTGTAGATTTAACAGATGTTTATCATATGCTTGAATCAGGCTACAGAATGGAATGTCCTCCAGGATGTCCTCCTAGAGTTTATGAGCTGATGAGACAATGTAAGATTTTATAGTTTTCTAAATAATAAAATAATTGTGGTATGGAGAGAAATCCTGAATCAAAATTCTAAAAAAGAAATTTAATTAATCATAGTATGGAGATATTGTTGAATATTATTTAATTCCTTGATTGTTTTATTTAAAAAAATATTTCACAACCATGATAATATAATAGGCGCTTTAGTAATATCTTTCTGTTTTAATTACAAAATGACTAACACATTGCAGTTACCATGAGAAGACAATCTCAAAAATTATTATTAAAACAATCCCACATTTTATTCTTATGCAGTTTAGAAAAGGAAAGATTAAGTATTTTCATAAAAGTAAAAAAAGTTAATAACAATTACAGGTTATATTATTTCCTTCTTCCTAAGGTTTGAGCAGTAAAAAAAAAAACAAAAAAAACACTTGGTATGTCCCAAAAGTTTTTATACACTATCAAATTTGTAATTTCTTATACATACAAAAATTCATCAGTAGTTGGGTATTATTTCATTTTTTAATTCCATATTGAATATCCCCATTAATGCATCTTTCCAAGAAAATTTTAGGAAATGCTTTAAATTTGGTTCACTCTTGAACTACTTTCTTTAAGGCAAACATATGACTTTATTTTTAAAATTGTAGTCTTCCTTGTATAGAAAACTTGTGATTTCACTTAAATTGCAAATATTGACCCTACAATTCTGAAAAACTTAAACTCAACTATACTGGTGAGCTCTGGATATTCATAGAGTTACAGTGGTTTGGGGATAAGGTCTTGACTTCAAGATCAGAAAGTTCCAGGTTCAAAATTCCGATTGTTCAGTTCCAATTCCACAAAAGAACTATTGTGTAAGAAGATCCAGTACATTTTAAACACAACAGGGTCAAATGACCTCCCATTCGTGTGGAGAAGGGAAGTTCCAACTCAGGTGTTGTCCCTGTGAACTGATCATGGTTAAAAGAGGGCTGTAAATAAGTCACATGTTGCTTTAAAACTAAATATAAATATAACTAAATTTTGGATATGTCTCTAAACTGGATCTCTTTATGCTGCAAATATTATATTGCTTCCTGCACTCCAAAAATAAGATAAAATTAAATTCTGTAGTTTCTTTGTATTCCCTAGATTCCTTTTTCTGTTTTAATATCCCAAAGAAGTTTGAAATAACATCTAAAACATCCTAAAGTCATCAGTAACCCTCAACCTTGCCATTTGAAAAAGTATTTTCTAGTTTGTTTGTCTCTCTCATTCTCTAATGTCATATATCAAAGCCGTTTAAGATTATATTAGATGTAAATTCTCGTTCATGCCAACAATTTCTTTTATGACTGTATTTGAAATATTATTTTTCAGATCCTCTTATGTTACATGTGACATTTTATCAGAACTATCTTTCTATTAATAACTATTTTTAAGAAGGCATATAAATACTTTTAAGGTACTTTTCTTTTTTACATTTTTTATATTCACTTATAAGTATGAAAAGAAATTCCAAAAGTATACATATTTGTAAAATCCATTTTAGTTTAATTACTTCATTTATTTTGCATGCTGTTCATGCTGAGTCTCTTCAAAATTATTATAACTTATTTTCAGCACTGAGAAGTTACTTCTCTGCAATTCCTTTCGATTTCTCAGGTACACTATTACAACACAGTATAAAAAATAAAATGTAATTTTCTACAGAAAAAAGTTTGGAAATTTGAGAATTAATTCAGTTCAATGTCTTTTTATCATATTTTTGATGTTTATTATTTATAAACTGTGTCTATATATCCTTGTAGCAGTTTTGTGTTGAATTTTTCTTATTAAATTTTTTAATACCTTTCATCATTTGCCTTGTGAGAGCAGATAGTTTTTTCTCTATATTAATGTTTTTAAAATTTTTCATAATGCTTGTGTTTATTTTTTTTAATATCATGTTGCAGATTAATATAATTCCCCTCCCCCTTTTTTTTAGGCTGGCATTGGGAACCATCAGAGAGACCGACTTTCAAAGACATCCATCTAACACTTGAAACAATGTTCCAAAATTCTAGTATAACTGAAGGTAATTGTAATTGCACGTAAATTATATGAAATGATTTTTAAAAGCTTTTGAAACAGTAATATAGAAGAATTAATTTTACTACAGTAGTTGATCATATTTGTCTTGTTGAAATATTTTTCATTTATTGTTGAATCAAAATGGAAAATAATTTAAAATGAATTTTGAATCAACAGCATTTTTATTACACATTGTGTGTATAACTTCTGTGATGAATTTTAATAAACAGGAAAAAGAAAGTATATCCATCAATTTTAACTACTGGTGTAAAATATGTCTATTTTTATGATAATATGATTGTCTTTTACAATAATTTTTTACCCCATTCCAGAGGTTGAAAAACAGTTGGAGCAACAAACTCCACCTTCTTCATCATTTAAAAAGCATGGTGGCAGTAGTGGAAATATCCAGGCTTTAGCTGCAGAAGAAACTGAACAAGGTTAGTCTAAATAGTCCTTGATTTATATTATGTTTCATAATAAAATCAGGTTTTTTTTTTTTACATTTATTCTGTATTATTTTAGGAAAGTTTATTTTAAATTAATCTGCTTTTGCAACTTCTTTAACTAATGTTTTTTATTTGTTTAGTTTAATTTGATCAGTAAACTTTTTATTTAATTTATTCTTTAAACAATGCAAATTTTTAATTTTCCTCTTCCTTTTGTACTTGATTAATATTACAGAAATATTTCAGACTAATTTTTAAATTCTTTTGAAATAGCCTTTTCAGTTTTATTTTTAATTAATGAACTGTATTCATTGTTTATACTGCTTTTCGAAACTACTTTTATTTTATTTACTTTAACACTTTAGTTGATTTTTTTTTATTTGTTTGGTTATTACTAATAATTTAATTTCAAGAGTTGCACATTTAATGCCTAATTTAATAACTGAAATAATCCAGCACTAAATTGCTATAAAAATTTCTTTTAATTTCATGATTGTTATGTACATATCTTAATAAGAATTTTGCTCTGAAAGAAGTGGTCCAAAAGAATAAACAATTGAAATGCAAAAACATTCAATGATTTTCACATTTATAAAGTTAAGTTTTTTGATAAGCTAGACATCTGTTTGTTTTTATCAATGTATGTCTTAAAAATTTTTAATCTTAAAAATTTCCTGCTGGATAGTTATAAAACATTGAATTCCAAACTGCATTAAAAATGTTTCTGAGATTTATTTCTAAGACAATGTATGTATGATTAAAACCAAGTTATAATATCTGTTATGTAACATACTGAGATATGTGGTTTTATACATGGAATATTTTTTTGTATCTTGTATTTATCTTCAGAATCTTACTTCATCATTCATATTCAAGTTTTGTGTGCCGATAAGACTTTGTTATGAACTTGAAGTAATTTTTTTTCTTTGTTCAGGAAATCGTGCCACAGTACAATCTAAACAGCCTACTGTTTCTGTTGGTAAATCTACAATTGTACAGTTGAGGCGCTCTGGTCCCCGTAGCAAAACTGCACCTGTTCCTCCTAAAAGAACAAGTTCCTTTCGTGATAGTACGTATCAAGATAAAATGGGAGAAGATGGATCTGAAGGCTCCAAAGAAGCTGTTAATGGATTGGAGAAGGTGTTTGAAAATATAAATAAAGAATTGCAAGATCTGAATAGCAGTGCGGGTGAGACTGAAAGTGATGTTCAAGAAAGAACTCCTGACACAGAAGATTCTGAAAGTCATACTGCAACTTCAGCTTTAAGTGTTCCAAATGCTGTACAGAACCAATCTCAACAACAAAAACTCAAAAAGACTAGAACTTACCCTCCAAACATTCAGCAACGCATGAAAGACAGTTCTCAGGTAGCTAGTAAAAGTCAACCAAAAAAGGTGCAGATAGCAGCTTTAGAAGTGCAGAATGTAAAAAGAGCAATAAACAGGTATGGCACCTTACCAAAAGGAGCTAGGATAGGTGCCTACTTAGAATCTTTACGGCAGCATGGTCTTCATGCTGGCTCTCAACCAGAGCCAGTTTTGGAAACTGAGCTGGACGTTCTCAAAGAAGTAAACTCAGATGCAATGTATTCTCATGCAATAGAACCATCTCATCATCAAAATAATTGCAGCAATGCAACACCCACTAACATTGATAATGCCCACTTGAACAGTTTGAGGCAAGGTTCAGATGTTTCTAGATACTTTTCTCATGGAGTTTTACAGCGACAAAAGTCAGATTTAACACATACAAAATCTAGTGAAGTATTTGAAACAGGTTCAATTCCAGAAACTCATCACATAGCGATTAAACCTATTCCTTCTCCTAGATTGCCTCGCAATAAAAAAGCTGATCGTTATACTCTAAAAATGGGGAAATCTGAAGATAATAGTCATACCAGTAAAGAGCTTCGAGATATGAATGGTGATAATGGTGCATTATTTGGTGTAAGTTTAAAGCACAGAGATTCGATTGATGATGACAGACTAGCTAATAATCAATCTCCTCCACCTTTTGGCTGTGGTTTAGTCAGACGCACATTGAAAAAACGTCCTAAGGATCGACCGCCAAGTCCGCCAAAACATCCTATTGTTAAAAGTGGCTCAATGGATGATCATTTAGGAAGAACAAATGAAAAATCTCCTATGTCAAATTCAGCTTCTGATCATCTTAATAGTCCTATCTCTTCTTTAGGCTCAAATGCAAATAGTCCACCACAGGGAAAAGACTCTAGAACTGGGAAAGATTCACAAATTGATGGTGATTACAAGACAAATAATGAAAATCCACCTCCTGTATCGAATGCATCAGATTTCAGACAAAATTTAAAGCCTGTTGCTAATTCAAGGTATAAAATGACTCCAGCTCCAGCCCCACCTGCAAATCCAGCTGCACAGCTAGTATCGGAACTTTTTGAGAGCTTGAAAATGAAAGCTCGTAAGAGGGCGGCAGAAATGGATGCTTCTCAAACTACTAATACATCCAACTATAATAATAATACAGAAATTACAAAACCATCTCCTACTGATCAATTGCCAAAAAATATACCAATGATCAACAAAGAAAATATTCAGTGTGATAATCTGGATTCTTCTAGTGTTGTTCACAATCATGTGGTAGAAAATTGTAGTGAAATAGAAAAGAAGCGAAACATTTATTCAAAACCAGTTTTTGATAGAATGTGTGCTTCATTAGAAGAAGATAAATTAAAGGATCATGTTACTCCTCCTGTCCAAAGAACCAGTGTTTTATCTGATGGGGAAATCAAACATGAACATACAGAAATATCAAATCCTGATAAAGCAAATCTTGTTGAAAGTGAAGATGAAAACAAAAGGCATAGTTCTGGCAGTATTAGTAGTTTAAAGAAATTGTGGGAAAAGGAAACAGGTGGGCATAATTTTGAAAAATCATCAGAAAATTCAAAGAAAATGTGTCCAAAAATTATGGCTCAACAACTAGAATCAAGAATGAAAAGAAGCTTCGAAATGCCTGAAACTTCTGATCAAAAGATAAGCAGTACACACTCTGATTCTGGCGAACCAGAGAAAAGTTCTAGGAACAATTTGGTGTCTTGGAAAAGTTCTCCTCCTTTACAACCTAAATCAAATTCTAATCTAGTTCGAGATAGTGGTACTAATGAGGTTAAAAAAGATGACTTGAAAAATATTGAAAATGCATCTGGAACATCAAAGTCTGAATCTCAGGAACATTCAAGTGATACTATAACATCATCTGGGACACTTTCAAAACCACAAGTTCCACAGAAACCACCTGTGAAAGGTTGTCGGCCAGTTGCTACAGTTGCACCTGTCACGAAACCAGCTAAACCAATTTTAAAACCACAGTTATTGCCTAAAAGTGGAATAAAAGGTTTAGAAAGTCCTACATCACAACCCAGCTCAGAACAATCTAATAAAGAAAAATCTATTGAAAAAAATGATAATGAGAGCAATTCAAAATCTGAACTTGCAAATACCAAAGCATCAATAGTAGAAATTTCAAGTGCACTAGAAAATAATATAATAGGACTTAGAAATGCTGCAAGCATAAGTAGCATGAGTATAATTCAATTGACTGATAAAGTACAACTTTTTCGTACTTCCTGCTCTGGATATGCTGAATATATCCCTCCGCATGGCAGGTTTCGTTTCCGTGAACTTTTATCTCGTCTTGAAAACCAAGGAGAACAACTAAGAACTTGCAATAGCAACAATAGCAGTGACAGTGCCAAGTTACTGTCAGATTTGCAAAATACAGTACATGACCTTGTTAATGTTGTACAGCGGTGAACATCCTTTTTGTACAGTGCTGCCTTTACTGTTTCATTGCTTCATTGTGCATTTGATGCTGAACAGAGAATAACGACTTGAAAAGACTCGTAGTCGTTAATTTTCTTGAACAAAATGAAAACCTGACATTGAAGAACTTGGAATTCCTTATCAACTATGTGTGTTCCTGGGCAAAATGTGTCTACTTTTGAAAATTTGGTACAGTAATTTATAAAACAATCGTTTAAATTTTTATACCTCATTTTTACATTTTTTAGTATCTTTTAGGTTGCATTTTCTATATTCTGAGTATTTATTAAAGTTATAAAGGAACATCTTCACACTGGAGTTTTGAACTTGCTACTGCTCTATTTTTAATTAATGAATGAATGAGCTGCACTGGGGGCATATATTTAGGTTTCATAATTTTAATTTAAATGATGAGATCTTTAAAAGAGTTCTTTCAGAAATCTTTAAAAGATCCCATCTAAAAGATATTAAAGTTCTTGGTCTTTTATTTTTTCAAAAAGTTCTTAATGAAAATGTATTTTTATGCATTTATTTGTTTTTACTCATGGAAAATATTGAAAGGTAATTATGACACTGAAGCATTTTAAACTATTATTTTCAATAGAAGCAGCCCAATCTTGTGGCTCATTAATTTTTATTTAATGAAGAAAATCCAGAAATATGATTTCTTTTATATCTTTTAATTTAGATCATAATAAGTAAAATAATTTTTGATAAATATCCTTGCTGTTAGGAATTAACAATTTTTGTTGATATTTTTCTTTTATCAAAATATTCTGGTTGCAAAAATATTTATTTTGAAATGTGTAATGTATTTTCAGAGTGCCAACAATGATTCTTAAAATTAAAAATTATGCATAAATAGTTATTAATTTTAATAACACTCTGTAGCAAACTGGTTTACCTGTGAAAAATTAAGTATTCTTTTTGTTAAGATTACTATATCTTAAAATAAAAATAGAGGAAACTCTTTATATATTATTCATATTTCTCACTAATTTTCAGTTTACATCGTTAGAATAAATATATGTTTTAATGTTGTCTTAGCTAAGTCTGTGATACTAGATGAAACTGACTCTTTTAATTAAAAAAAATTACTTCAAATAATTTTTTTAATGTGATATAAAGTCTTATTTTTATTGCAAATAGTATCTTTGCTTTAAAATGGGAATAATTTTCCTTATTATATACATATTATCTTCTTTTGGGAAAAATTAGATTTTATTCTATTAAATTTAATACAGTTCTTTCTTCCTTCCCTCTCTCTTCCCTCAAAATTTTGGTATATTCATTTCATGTAGATGCCTATTTGCCCACAAATAACATACAAAAATACTTTTTAACTAAATTAGTTTTATTCAACATTTGATTTCAATTAAATTATTCTCATAAATTAGAAGCTACTATATTAAAATTTTATTGCCATGGAATGCTTTAGTAAAATTTTTACCATTCCATAAACTATCTCTCAGGAAAAATACTTAATGGAGAGAGGCGGTATTCGATCTTCCTCTACACAAGATCATAAATGATTACTAGACTTTTGGAATTGGAAAAATGCAATTGTTGTACATTTTTTATATGTATTAGCAGACAAATGGTTAGTATATCTCTTCCTGAACAAAACCATAAATTTTACGTACTTTTTTATTTTGTATAAGTTCCTTTGTCTTCAGTTTATAGATATTTAATGAGTTTCTCATTTCATTTTTTAACCTGAAATCATTTTTTACATCAAGATTCGAACATTTTATATTGCATTAATTCATTGTTAAAGAATTGCCCAAATGAAACTCATTGTGTATTTCTTTTCCAATCATAATGCTGTTGGTCATTCATTTGAAAATCTTTAGAAATGGTATTTACAGTTCTATTCTTATTGCAATGATACTTTTTATTAATTCATTCATCATAAAATAACTAATAATAACAATTTTAGAAATTTCTTAAACTTGAAAATTGGCAACAACAGATAGAGATCAATGTTGAAATGTTAATTGTGTGTCAATAAAATTTGAATATTCAAGTATTTTGAATTTTTTTATTACATAGTGTTATAAACAATAAAATTTTATAATATATTTTAGATGTATATAATTTGATTTGTGTATATGTACATTATGTTTGTAAATTTTAGAGTAGAGTATTGTTTTAATTTTTATTAACATAAATTTTTGTATTATATATTTGTTTTGTATCATACAAAGTTTTCCTGCTTTAAGAAAATTTGCTTTTAAATTGCTTATTCTGGTTGCTTTTTATTTATATATTTTTCTCATTTCACAGAAGACAATACTTTCTTAGCAATGGACTGTGTGCATTTATTTCTGTGTTCTTTTTTTTTTTTTTTTTTGCCTGGAAGTATTTTTGTTAAAATCTTTTGCATTATATCCTAGTGATTTTATTTCTTGCTAATTCTGTGTCTGTTTTTTTTATATTGACTTGAATGGAAACTAAACTATCAGAAATTAATAACATTTAATTTTTCAAAGTTACACATTAATTGGACTAGAAAGGAATGGCATATTTAAAAATTATTCTGTGCCTGCTTTGCATATATACTTCATAACTTTCGAAAATGTTTTGAAATGTAAATTTTTTCTTATTTATCATTAAGTACAGTCTTTGAAATATTCATCTCATCACATGTATTTTAAAATATGGCATACCAATAAATAATGCTAAGCATTCAGATGTAATAAATTGAAGTAATTCACAATATGTTCTTCTGTTTAAAAGCTTACTCAATTTTAAAATAGTTTAATGTATAGTGACAAATTGTCTACAACCTCTAAAAATGATAAGCAAATTTTAATCAGCATGATATCTAAAATATTTTTTTTTACTAATTGCTAACATTCCGTTCTACCAAATGATGCTTGTGCTATATTTTTAAATGTCTCATTTTTTTCTTATTTGAAAACTGTCCTTATTTAATGATATACACATATGCATTCTATTCTAAATTAAGTTAGATTCTGCATAGATTTATGAATAATGAAGTATGTTTTTGTGCTGTCATCCAATAGGCTATCTTTTTTTAAATTTAGAATTTTTTGACAAAAATCAAGTTGATTTTCAATTATTATGCATAAAATATGAAGACACATGTTTTAAGCTTGAAGACCGAAAGAATATTTTTTGCAAAGCAGTATTGTTTGTTTGATTTATTCGAATCAGTATTTCAGAAATATAGGGATGAATCTCATAAGTTGGAATAGTAGTTAGATACATCCATGTTCTTTATTATATGCAGAGTGAGCTTGGGTTTAATCTGGGGTGATGCTTGTTAGACTTTACTCCTAAAATCAATATACAGCTAAACCTGGTTAATATATACCTAATAAGAACTTAATAATTTATTTGAATCAACTTTTGATTTGTTTGCTGGTTTTCAATGCATCTAAAGCACCCAAACCCATTGATTTAGACCTGTTAATTTCCATGTTCTGCTTATCTTATAAAATTTAAAGTAATATATTTTCGAATTAAATGCCTTCTTTAATGTATTCAAAATCATTTTCCATGCATCTAAAGTTGTTTTCTTCAAGTTATTTTTGTAGCTTGAACTTAAAATTGTGGTATTCTAAACTGGCTTATTTTTCATGAAAAATGTGCTTTGACAGGTACTATTGCTTGTGGTATATTCTGTACCTTCTTTCCTTTTAGCTAATTACTATTTTGAATACCGTAAAAATTTATTGTTTAAGTATGTTTGATGATCTTTTTTTTTTTCTTTTTTTTTTTTTTTTTTTTTTTCTGAATTAGGGTATTTATAGCCATTTTAAATTTCACATGTCTTATTGGCTTATTGTATCCCACAATATTGCTTTCAGTAAAATATAGAAAACTTAGTCCAGTTGACTTGACATCAATAAAAGTTATAAAAATTATATATATATTTTTTTTTCCTTCAAATGTGTTTATGAAAAAATTTATTAATCTTCCTATTAAAAAAATGTATTTTATTTTGTTTGATTGTCAAAAAAGTATAGAAATTATGAATGACTGAATTTTGTTATATATGTAGACTTCTATTTAAAGTGCCAAAGTGCAAACTAGTTATTTCTGATGACAAGAAATTACGTTGTTAATTTAAGCAAAATGTAGATAAATGAATATTATGTTGTTTTAAATATAGCTTCAGAGCCATTTGTATGGCTGGTCCATAAATAAATGAAATGGATTTTATATAAGAATGGCTTGTCTTTATTGCTGAAGAAATTAGCTTTCTTTTTTATATTTAAATAAGTATACTTGTTGTGACTGGCATCTATTTTTTTATATAAGAAAGTAGATTCCAAGTCATACAAATGTTGTATATATAATTAATTATATTAGCAAATTGTACAATAAAGAATACTACTTGAAACTTATGAATGTTTTTAAATTAGTTATTTAAATTTCTAAATTGGGGAATTTTTATCTACCCATTTACATGTTCAGTATGCACCTGAATGCATAATTTCCCATTACTAATGCTTATTTTCAACTATTAAATACATTTGTTTGAGAACACACAAAAAAATTAAGACGAAAATTGATAATTACTTTTATTGTAATCAGATTGGTTTAAAAATATAAAATAAATATTCAGTAAAAACACTTCTACCAATAAAAAAAATTTTCATCTTAATCAGATGAAAATTTTTTGATATTTTTAACAATATTACTGCTTTAAAAATAAATATTTTCAGAATAGTTTGTATTTTTATTAATATTTGACTTTAATGTATGCTAGTAGCATTTCAATAAATTTTCATAAACAGTCTCATATGTTTGAAGAGTACTGCTGCTAAATCAAATGTGTAGTGTAAAATGCATTTCTTAATCATAACTTTTCAGTTGCTTCTCAAAATATATTCTACTTCATATACTTGAGCAGATGTTAAGTATTTATTTTTGTTAATAAATCTCTCATGTGGAATTTCAATTAATAGTGCATAATTATTGCTTAGATTTATAAATGGAGCAACTTAACTAATTGAACAAATGCAAACAATATTGAAGTTGTGGACGAATGTAAATTATAGTTTTTTTAATTATAAAATTGATCATGTGACTGCTTGGATGTATGGTAATGTTTCACTTGAAGAATAAATTATTGGTTTCGACTCGCTATATAATAAAAGTGTCAGGTTCACTTCAAAAATTGAACTGTTGTATGCAAAAGTTTTTTTATAATCACTTTATAGACATATGTAAAGTTTGATGCCTAAACTAAAATGCTTTTTAATGATATTTTTATGTGATTATCATTCAAAATCAAATGTAAATAATTGGTCTACAATTCAATTTAGAAAGTTATAATTGTGTGGATATTTATACTAAGAGAAAACTGCAGCTTATATGCACTGAATATAAGTAAGAAATCTAAATAGCTTGAATGTTGAAGTGAATGTAAATTAACAGAATGAAGTGTCTGCTTCTGTATATGTTGTAGCTTGTGCTGATTTTCCATACTATGCTTTCATGGTGCTCATTACTGACCTAGTCATTGACTTTGCCATTAGAAGATTATAAATCATCTCTTATATCATCCTGTTATTGATTGAATGTATGCATGTTTGTGTATCTTTTGAGTTAGTCAATATAAAATATTTCTCTAAGACAATAAACCTGTTTATATATAAATCTGTTGGTGTCTTTTTTTTTCACACGATATTTAAAAATTATAGAATATTAATGTATTTAGTTTATTTTTTTCAGGCATTAAATTTATTGAACTTTTTTGGTTTTTATGAAATAAATTAACAAGTGAGATGAGATCAAAAGGTGCAGAATTTTTCTTAAAATGTGGTGAAATATCAAAATCTGCCACATATTTAGATTATTGAGGATCCTGCCATCAGTTTTGCATAATGTTCTCAAATAATTAAGTTGATATATCCTTAAAACAAATAGTATATTAAAAATTACATAGTTCAAACTCAAAATGATGATTTATAAAATTCTTGAAAATAAGTTATCCAAAGTTTAAATTATGCTTTTTAACTTTAACTGAAATTTCATTAACATATTATTTAATAACTTAACAACATCAGAAAGTATTAATTCTAACTCTGAAATTACATTAACATATTATTTAGTGATTTAACAATATCGGAAAGTATTTCTAAGTTTTCATAAAAATTGACACAAGGTTTGAACTTTGCGATAGATTGAATAATGTGTCTTAAAATATGAATGAGTATTCTGTGCCTCTAAGGCATTTATCTTTTTAGTTTGAATGTCTGAATAAATATTATATGAAAGACAGGCAAAATTTGCAGAAAATAAAAAATATATATTAATTGCATAAATTGTTAGTGGCAACTTAACCATAACTTGAACTATCTGAAATTTAAGTATAGAAAAATAATGTACAGTACACTTTAAATAATTCAATATAACACAAATATTTATTAGAAAAACTCCTTTAAAAAATGTTACAATACTGACTGATATAAAAATATCCCATAAATGTATAATGTTTATGTGAATCAAAACAAACAAATGAGTGACATAAACACAAGTTTATTTACAAAATAATTCATCTAAACAATATACAACACTTAATCCTAAATAAACATGAAAGAAAATAACACACTTCTAATAGGAAAAAGATAGTAAAATATCAAAAAAAAAAAAAATTACAGTTTGAAATCTGCAGTTTGGTAGAAATGTGTTGTTAAAATTTGTCTCGATGAAGGGTTAAAATATTTTGTATCACAGAAAAACACCTTCATATTGCAGAAATAATTAATGAACATGTATTTAAGAACTATGTATCCAAATCAATAAAACTGAAAACTAAACAGAACGCTTGAAAGGCTGGGAGTGTTTTCCTCCCATAATGATAGCTTTGATGAGAATATAAATGAATTAGAATAAGTAAATTCACCAATAATGCCATCATTCACATTTAAAAACATGCAATTGATTATGAAAAGGCTGACAAATTGTGAACTAATATAGTAAATGTTTATGCTTATTTATTAGATGACATATACATGTGCATTTTCTCATTCATAAATATGTTTATTTAACAAATTTTAAAAAAATATTTCTACGTTGATTGAAAATGTCTTCTGGTTCTTATTTTATTTCAGTAAAAATTGCTAACCACACAAGTACATTTTAAAAAAAGGATCCTTCACTCAGCAATGCATTAAAGGTGAATTATGTCAGTATATTGTTTATTTTTTTAGCTCCCATTTAATTTTAAATTGTAACAATGTGTTAAGAGAAATAACTAATTAACCAGTGACAGTTCCTGAAAATTGACAAAGATGTTTGTTTGGCATTATTGGTGCAATATGAAATTAGGTATAGAAAAAAAATGTAAATAAATGTTTGCTCTTTAGATCCTTTTATACAATCCTAATTATACAAAAGGATCTTGATATACCAATCAGAACAATTTTAAACCTTACATCATTTTATGGTCATTTTTAAGGTTTAAAAAAATAGGATGAAAACAATATGTATTATTTAAACTGAAGGTGAAAAAGGGTTACAAAATAAAAAGACAGACAATCTTTCTAGTTGTTAAGCATTAAAATGTCCATATGCATTAATATGGTCTTTTTTTGCAATAAACCAGCTAAAAAAAACTTGAAGTAATAAATACAATCAGAAATGTGAACTTCAGTCTGTCTTGCACTTGAGCTGTTAGTAGAAACTAACAGGAGATTACACTCCCCATAATTCTTGGCTGAGCATGTATGAAAATATTATGTATTAATAAATCTGTCTGTCCGTCTACGCATAAGAACTACAGAATCTTTAATTTCGGGATATTCTGGGTGCTGCCAGTTAGGATAGTAATGAGTAAAAGATGCTCTTCTTTTCCTTCTACTTTGATCCAAACGTTTTGAAATTATTTTCTCAAGGTTAAGGAATGGCAGCTCAAATGTAATAGAGAAAAGGAAAGCTAAACCAAATGTGACACATAAATGACCAAAGTAAAGATAAACCTGAAAAAAAAATTTGTTTTTTTATATAAATTTTTCATTGATTTACAATCAATATATATTATTTTCTATTAAATCAGTCACTTACCTAAAAAAAAACATTTTTTAAAATCATTGTACTTCAGTTATTTGATGAATGTAACAGTTTTATATTTCCAAGAAGCTTTTTATTAATTTACAACTTAATTTTAAATATTTTTAGCCATTTGGTATTACTGTTCCAGCTTGTTGCCATCTATTTTTCAGTTATGCAGATCAGTCATTGGCTTTCATTATATAATTTACAGTAAAATCTTTGCATCTTCCATAAAATATCATTACCTGTCATGAATCAGTACTTCAGTTTGTTTAAATTTTAGTTATGTATTAATAATTATTCTTTGTTAACAAGAGTTAGTCTTTGAAATTAGTATAAGTTATTATGTTCATCCAGTGATCATATTTAAACATTCCTCATAGTGGATCTTTCCTACACATAATTGTGAACTAGATAGCTTCAGTCATAGCAACATCACAAAACTGATATCGTAAAAACATAAACCATATTTGAAAAATAATCTCTTATAGATTCAGTAAGTATAAATTTGTTTTGTTTATATTTAAATGATAACTGCTAAATTTATTCATTTCACTTTTAATTTAGATTTATAAATACTACTGCTCAGTGTAAATCTAAAAATAAGGCCACAATTTTTTTTATATTAATTTCAAAAAAAAATTACTTACCACAACATACTGACTAAAATAAAATGGACTTCTAACATAACTGGCATACAGATACATTAGTAGAGGATGTATTAAGTATGCTAAATAAGAAAGACGACTTAGTGGAATGAATCCGGGCCATGATAAGATGTTATTTATAATTCCTGTAATGAAAATAAATAAAATATTTTTAAAGTTACATACAATTTATTCTTATTTCTATAATTATATTCATATCTTTGATTTCTAAGGCATTATTCTTTAACTCAGATGCAGAATTAAAACTGCATCTGAGTTCAAGTGACAAATTTCAAAGAAAGAAAAAGAAGTATAACATGAAATCTATTCAATTCTTCAATCATTATTTCTGTAGATCCGAGATACATTGTGAAATAAATGTGGAATTTAAAACTTTGTGTAAATATAAATTTTCTATTTTTAAAAAATGTGTGTAAACAATATTTGGAAAGGAGAAATTTGGTTTCACTACAAGAAGAAGGCAATATTAAAACTTACAATGATGAAACATAATAACAAAAACTGAAAATTTATAATATATCTAAAATATTACCTGATGTTAATGATCAGTTGTTGACAGAAAAAATTATTTGTGTCTAATTTGAATTAAATCTTTTATGCACAACTATTCATAATTTTCATAATAAAAGAAGTATTTGCCTAATAATATCTAATTTCATTTTATCACAGTGGCACAAAAATATAAGTGTTTGATCTGCTTCAAATACACATTGTCTTCTGTGGTAATGCTATTTCACTTTCTAATTTTTCAGATATTGAACATATAATTAGGAATTTCTTTGTGAGTGAAATATAATCTTAAAAATTGAGCAAAATAATATTTTTTTAAAAAATATTGCCAAAAATTTTGGGGAAGAAAACATCATAATTAAATTACCATTATTAGATAGACCATTTTTTAAAATTTGAAAACAATGTGAAAACCAGTTTTAAACAATGATAGAAATTATGATGGAAAAAAATGTCAAAATTATATTCAATTATTAATTAATTAAAACTTTTTAAAAATTTTAAAAACTCTTCAAGATGCATATTTTTCTCTTCTAAAATGTATTCCTTTAACACTGTGATTTTAGATCGAGAGGTCTCTCCTGCAGAGCACTGATACACATAAAAATACTTCCTTTTATATGTTCAGATATAAAATTTTTTAATGGCCAAAACTGAATTTGAAAATAATATTTGTAGAATTTATAATTAAACGACTACATAACATAATGCCATCCTGTGCCTCCCCCAGTGCCTATAACACTGGGTTATCTAACCAGTTGGATGAGCTCAAGATGGATGGGAGGGGGGGGGGGAGAGGATAAACAAAAGAAAGTGACAACAAACTATCCAGAGATCTCTAGAGAAAATCCCATTTCTACATGACTGTATTTAATGTTTTGGTAAAGTAATACCTAAAAACTAATGGTGACAATGGGTTGAACTTAGAAAGAAATGAGATTACTGAATTGTATTGAAAAGGAGAAAATTGATAAATTACATTGTAAACATCTATATGACATGTGTAAGCATAAAAACAAATATTTTAGAATCAGAAATCTGTAGCGTCCATCTGGGTACTGTGGTTTTCTACAGAATTCTTATAATACAATGAGTAAATTCTCCTTTATTTGTATATGATATTGTATTAAAAAAATCTAAAATAAAATAACTTCTTCTGAGTAAAAAAAAAATGCATTACATAATAATTTATTTGTTATTTCAAGAATATACTTGAACTTCTTGATGGAAATAAAATTTTCTTGATGTTATTCATTTATACATTTAAGTATCACATTTGTACTAAATAATCATAATATGTACATATATTATAATCATAATTATAAAACCAAATGTTAAAAAAAAAGAAAATAACATTGATATGCAGTTATCAAATTCATAGAATTATAATTTAATTTGAATAACATTAGATTTATTCATTATTATATATTCATAGAATAAAATTAAAAATTCATTATTAAATATTAATAGAATAATATTTTAATTCTGATTAAAATAGATTTCAGATTAAAATATGAAGAAAAAGAACTCTACCTCCATAACCAGCAAAACAAATTACTGTTAACCATGCAATTCCTAAGGCCCAAACAGCTCTGCTGCAAGTAGCATAAGCCACTGATATCGGCCAATCAGGTAAATTGCCACTGTTCCAATCCCAGGTGCCATAAACAATTAGAGTACAAGAAGTAACTGCAAAACTCCAACCACATATTTGAATAATCTGAAAGATAATAAAAATTATCTCCAAAGCTGAATAAGCTATAAAAAAATAATGAAATTAATAGGATGTAAATTATGAATAAATCCTTTTGAAAAAACTGTATTATGAGAAAAAGCACAATTTTCAAAATTCCTCACTGATTCAACTCATTTCATATTTAACTATTATAATTCCTTACATATTTATTTATTAATTAGCTAATCAGAAAACATTTCAAGATCACATTTCAAATCAATTCCCTTGGTGATATAATCACACTAACATACAAGACAACCTACAAATTTATTTGCAGCAATGTAAAAACAAATAAAAGTGCACCGTATTAATGAAATTTATGATAGACAAATTCTCATACATATCATGTAAAAAATGGAATAAAGAGAAAAATTGCTTGAAAATAGGCTTTTAAAAAAAGCTCATGGTTAAATGTTCCAGCACTCCAACTTTTCTATATATATACATAATTAATTTTTATCCTTCTGATAAATTTTACAAATTTAAGTTGCTATTCCAAATATGATGTCATACAGTAGAACTCAGAAACATTGCAATGTTACTGTTGCAATATATATAACTTTAATACTAATTTAATTAATTTTATACAAAGTATTTGAATCCATCATTAATAATATAATGATATCAACATTATATGATTAATTTAAATCAATATTGAAACACTTTTTAAAGAAGGAAGAAGTATGAGTTCCATTCTTCTTTATTCCTCAAGAATTATGATACACAGCAATTACATTTACTGCCTGCCATAACCATAGATTTAAAATGAGCTGCAGTATACTATTGATCTCAAAGTTCCTCCTATGTGAATTTTACTTCTGTTATGGTTATTTGATACCTTATATAAAGCATATAAAATTCTTTCAGTTTTAAAAATTTTGTTAAATAAGAAAGAGAAGGATTAAGTAATAATTAAAATATAAATTTGAAACACCATCCTAAATTTGTTTTTTATATTGATTTTAATTCATAAAAGAAGAATTTTAAAAAGAATAGGTTTATTTTTTTAATTATTTTTAATATTACTAATAAGTAACATTAAAAATATGTTTAATTACATTTCTACTACACCAAAATATTTTTTCATAGGAATGAATGTTAAATAATATCACACTATATACATTTATTTTTATCTGACATTATGTTATCGATTCATAAATCAGATGCCATTACATAAATCTTTATAAATGAAGGTACCAAAGAATAATAAAAAAATATTTGTTAACTAAAATTAATTTCAAAAGCTATCTAATTTAAGTAAAGAAAATATAATAAGGAAATTATTTTAATAACTAAATATTATATTATGCATGAAATTAAAAAAGATTGAAATGAATGTAAATGACACTGATAGTAATCACTATGCAGTCTATTCAATGTAGTGTATGATTAAAAATCACAGAATAGAAAAATTGCTCTTTTCGCTTCATAAACATCATTTACATTCCACAAATCCTACATTTTAAGTCCTAACACATTTAAAAAAAAGAAGAAAAAAAAGGAAAGTACCATATTTATATGTTTGTTACTGATAATACAATAAGGCATATTATGACATGAAAATAAATTTAATACCATTAAATTAAATTTTATATCATTAAAATAATTTTATACCATTATCAAGATTTACGCTATACAAAAATTACAGTTAAAATATAACTTTAGTTTATTTTTACTTTTAACATTTCCAAAGATGCTTATGCCCATCACTAGAAAAGATTTTTCAACTTAATGTGTTTACTTAACACTGCTGTAAAAATTTAAAACTAATAAATAATTATAATTAAATATACATCAATTTTTATGTTGCAATTAAAAAGTTTTATTTATTTATAAAAAAATGAATGAAAAACATACTTTTGATATAGGTATCTTTTGTTTCACTGACAAAAGAAAACCAGTGCCCATTCCTATACAATATGCAGCATAATGTGCATATGGCTTGTATCCCATTGTATCTAAGTATTCATTGATGTCTCTGCAATAGATAAGATTGAATTTTCTTAAATGAAACTTACAAATAAAATAAAACATTTTAAATTTCAAAGCCATAAGAAAAAGTTATTTGAAATTTAAAATTATAAGAATAATATAGTAAATTTATATGTATTTTATCCTAAAAAAAATTCTTATAAAAATTTATTATTTTAATAACATTTGAGAATTTTATTTCATTTGAAATTACAAACTAATCTAAAAAAAAACCATCATTATCACTGAAAAAGCAATGATAACTATAAACAATATTTATTAAAATTAATAATTACAAAATATTTCAATAAATACTCTTTACAGAAGATATATATATATTTATATATATACAAATTTAATTTTATAATGACAAAAAATAAAAAAAAGGGTTCACAAAAATAAGTTTAATCTATATTAACAATCATATTTTGTAATCAAAAGCAATAAAATAACTTCACAAATAATCATTATTGAAAAATATTATTCTTCATAATCAAAATAATAATTTTAATATCAAGTTATTTTTACAGTTATTTCCTTTCAGATGAATCAATAAATTAGTTCATGTATTATGCTGAAAAAATATTTTAATCTATAACTATATATATATATATATATATCTTTGAGCAACTGAGCATAACAGAAACTTTTAACTTTGGTTTATTTCAGCACAGGTGGTATAATTTATGTACAAAGAATAAGAAGTAAGAAATACATCAATCTACATCATGACACAAAGGCAGAAGAGGAAAAGAGACAGGCATTTTTTCGTCAGTGATTTTATAATGAGATTTTGATAGGATTTTCTTTGACACATATAGTCTTGGGAAAGGAAAATTTAGGTATCTTTAAAAGAATGTGGTAAGCATTAGGGATTTTTATCTCTTCACTCAGAGTGTGAGAACTTGCTGAATTTAGTTTTCTAGAGTGCATGTTAAATTGGCATTAAATTTTGTAAATGCCTCTAAATATCAGTATTTGACATTAAATAGAAGGACTAATAATTTTCATTATTTTGGCAATTTTATAAGAAAAAACATAATAGATGTATTCCAGATTTGGCATATATTTTTCAGTTTTTTATCAAACAGGATGGCAAAAGAAAAGTCTAGTAAATTAATATATTTCATTATCTGATACATAAAAAAATGCATAGAGAAAAAAGTCACTAAAAAATATAAAGAAAGTAACAGCTTCCAAAACTGAAATTAAAGTATACCATGAAAAATGTTTTGTTTCATCAATTAAATATGGAATGTTTATCAGCAGAAACATGACAGTTATTTTAATTGTAGTAATTTATTTGCTTTCATTTATTTATACTTCATTGATATCTTAGAAATAACCGTGTCTATACCTATAGAATATATATCTTTCAATTAAATATGGAATGTTTATCAGCCGAAACCTTGACAGTTATTTTAATTATAATAATTTTATTTGCTTTTATTTATTTATACTTTGTTGATATATCAGAAATAATTGTGTATATACCTATAGAATATATATATACATATATCTTTCAATTAAATATGGATTGTTTATGAGCAGAAACCTTGAGTTATTTTAATTGGTGTAATTTATTTGATTTTATTTATTTATACTTTATTGATATCTTAAAATAATTGTGTATATACCTACAGAATGCATTTTGTCATCTTTTAACTTAACAACTTCATTATGTTTTAATCAATTTTCTGCTAAATCCAAAATATGATAAAATTCAAATTTTTATGTAGGCGAATAAGCATAAATGTATTTACAGAAACAAAATTTGAAATAATATTAATTCAAATGAAAAAAAAATCCTACTTCTGATCAGGAAGAGAAAATAAAGACACTGGAGGTAAATCATATAGATAAGTGAGAAATCCTGCTGAAACCATAGATATTATAATACCAATTGCTATAAGTAACATTCCCATTCTCGGTCGTCTAGGAAAAGAAAAGATGAAAAAAAAAAGTTAATTTTTTCTAACTGAAAGTTCAATTAATGTCACAAAATATACAAACAAATATTATACATACCTATACAATCCAAGAATAACAACAGGAGATATGAGATAAAATTGCATGTCACAAGACAGAAACCAACCATGTGGAACACACTAAAAATATAAAAATTTGGAATTATGTTTGATTTGGTACATTGGAGTATTAATTTTAGGTAATTCCATTTATAAACATTTTCCCAATATGCATTTTAGCATTTTTTAAATGTATTAAATTGTTTTTTCATTGTCTTATTGTTAGTTAATTACTTATAAGAATTTATACAGTGAAATCTGACTTTTTTAAAGCTCATGCAGGAAAATACTTTTTAAAAAAAATCTGGATAGGAAGATTGCAAATTTACAAGCATATTAATACTTTTCTATGTATTAAACAAAATACCAAAAATATTAAAATTTATCATTGAAACCATCTAACTTTAATTTTGATATGAAACTTTATTTTCTTTTGAATATCAATAATGTTTAAAATAAATATTATATAAGTAAACAAATTTTAAAAGATTGCTAGATTAGGAAAATTTCATTTCTTTTTTCTTTTAAATCTAAAAATAGCTCTTATTTACTATGAGTAATGTCTTCCTATAATTTAAGAAATTTTTCAATACTTTAACTTTTATTTTTTGGTTTGGTTTTCCCCTCTTAATCCTTTTAAAATGTGAGTGTTCTTCCTTTAACTTATGCTTATAATCATCAAATAATGTTTCATATTTAGTTAAATTATACCAACAAATATAGCTATAAATTAGATAGCCATTGCCATTAGTGACATTTATATTATGTTTAAAAGTTCTTGTAATATATTCACTGATTTTAACAAATTTGATTGGTACTTCATGTCAAAAATCAAAATAAAGGGCTAAGTATGACAGACATTATGGAACTCAAAAATATTAATAAATCTCATAACTTTAATTTTTTTTAAGTATTCCATAGATTAACATAATCAGATTTAAAAGACATGTTTTCAAATATGAAAATAATATAACTATGAACAAGCATGCAAAAACCTTAAATATTTAAAGTACAAGAAATAAAAATGATTAAAACGTAAGATATTTTAAATAAATTAAAAAAGATCTTTAAAAAATGCTTATTTTATATGAAACAAAATGCATCCATACGTACTGTTTTAGCTGTTGGAATAAAATTTGAAAAATAGAAAAGATTTGTCCACCAATAATTTTCACAGCCAGTCACAAATGGTTCCAATGTTTCATTCCATATAGGACCACTGCCAATTAATGGTCCCAATAAAATGACACCCGAAATCATCAAGAATGCTGGAGTCAATCTAAAGAATGAATAATTTTCAAAAAACATTAAAGATCAGATATTTTTTAAATAATATGTAATAATAATTTTAGTATAAAAGAATACATAAATATAATCAAAATTAATTATATACCTGCAATATCTTTTTATATAGAAGCCCACAATTGTAAATTTTCCATCTGAGTTTTCAAGATATTGGAAGGTTGAATACACAACAAGTAAACCACTAAAAACAAATGTAAAGAAAAATTGTTATCAGCACTAAGATTTTTTTTTCCAATAAAAATATTGAATGAAAAATATATTTAAAGCATCCAAATAAACATACATGTTGACTAATTTTAAAATCTCCAGAAGAAGAAAAATTAAAACAATTTGAAACAAATTGACAGAAAAAAAATCTAGAATTTTCTCAGAAAAACTCCAAATTTTTTAATGCAAAGCTTGTTAGGGAGTCAATATATTAACTATAAAAAGAAACATGAAGCCACATTGATCTTCCATCATAAAAAATTATTTAAGCAATACTTAATTTTAGTTTAAATAAGGAGCAGAACTACAAAATTTAGTAATTCTGAAAATACTTTAAAAAAACATAATCTTGTAGCCTTCAGGTCCGTAAGTCATTGCCTATTTTGTCTATTTGACAATTCAGCCTAAATAGGAATAAAAATATGTGTCTAATAAAGCAGTTCTTCATTTCAATATTTTTTCTCTACCCTTATTTCAGCAAATAAGCCTTCCTCTCCATTTTATCCTTATACTTGGAGTCATCTGAATTTAACAATCTTGGGATTGCATTTTTTCCTTCTGATATTGTAACAGAAAATATACCATCAAATCATGTTTTTTTGTGTGTGTGTGTTTTTATAGTCATAATCCAAAATACAATTATCTTCCATTTGAATTTTTTGAGTCTGACAACAAAACACAGCTAATTGTTCCTTCTATAACTATTCCTACCTTGGACAGGAGCAAATTCAGTAACTTTGAATGATATTGCATGTTCATTGAAACTATTTTTTTTTAATTAAATGAAACAACATAGAGAAAGAATAACAAATATTTTTACTGTATTGCTATGCATGCAGATAAAAAAAGATGTATTTTACAAAATAAAAATTCTGCCTTTCAACCAATATCCAAGTGATACCATAAGTTTAATAGTGGCAAAAAGTATAGATCTTGATGAACAATAAAGTTGATTTGAATTTAGTTATAATGATTGAAAGTATTGTTACAAATTGCATTTAGAATTAATTTTAAAATCTCTTCTTCTTCTTTTTTTGTTGTAATCATTGATGTGTCAGTAATACACAAGTATCAAAAAATCTAATACGTATTTTGACATTTTTTTTTTGTGGTCAATTGAAGTGAAAATTTCACATCAATCTACAATTGTATTCACAAACTCATAAGTCAAATTTCATTTAATAAAATCATTTGTTTTTGAGCTATTGTATTTGATTGCATAAAAAAGTACAACCTGACTGAAGTAAACATTTTGTCAGATTTAGTTCAAAATTCGATAAGAATCTGCACTCTGAATTTTAATCTGTGCACTAAATCTTATTCATCTAGCCTTCTTCATTTTGTAATTACACTGTAAATTTATGCTTGAACAGCTCGGTAGACAGAGAGGATCCTCAGAATGGATATTATTAACCTCAGTCCAAATACCAAATTTCACCTATTTAGCTTAGAGTTTTTGATTTATCATGTTGAGTTCACAGACAGAAGTGACATACTTCTAAAAAATGCCTTTTTCAGATTTAGGGAGATCTGAAATATGGAGATTCATTAAAGTTTTGAATTTGAAATTTTTGTTACTTTTTTTTTGTATACTTTGTATAGGAATAAGTAAAAGAGGTGACATGAACTTCTTAATCAATTTAAACTAATAGCTAATAAACTATAGCTCTATATAATAAAAAAGTACTTTCAGTTTAACTACACAAAGAAATAAAATTTAAAGCTTAGTGGACAATAATAATATTTAAATACATGTAGAAATTTGAAATAAAATAAATAAACTAAAAATGAAATGAAATTAACATTAATAAATACCTTAAAAAGAAGAATGTATCAGCTGCAAAAGCTGTGTTCAAAATTACTTGGAAAGCTAAATTGGAGCCTAGATCACGAATTCGATTTAGACCAGCTAAAATAAAAATAATATATCATTAAAATTATTTAGTTTTTAACAAAATGGTAATTAATATAAATATTATTAAAAAATGAAATTTTATGAAAAAATATTCATTATATATATATATATATATATCTAAAGATTATAAAACAACAAGGAAAAACAATTTAACAGAACAGTTTTTTTAAATACAAAAGTCATACCTAAAGTCAAGTAATCTTTGCAATAATAAACATGACCAAGCATTATCCAAGTCATGCTTAAAAACTTTATTCCATGCAATGCAGAAACATGATTAGATGGTATTGCTGTGTTCAGAATTTTGCAAGCATTTCTATAAGCTGAAAACGCATAGCTGAATTGCCTTAAGATGCCTGTAAAATTTTCAAAAATGCAACATTTTAGATTAAAAACAAGACAAAATTTAGCACATTTATTGAAATTTCATACACAAAATAATGCTTTACATTTTAAAGCTTTTCTGTTTTACTTTAAACATTACATTTATATGAATTTAGTACCTAATTTAACTTAATTATTGCTGCTAAGATATAAAAATTTGTTCAAGACATAGTTTAAAAATTTCTTTAAAAATTAATTGTAAACCTTGTTGGGCACATTAACTTATAATATTTTATAGAATGTTTAAATCAAGAACAAAGTAGCTGTTTATTGTCAGCATGACAGTTTTGCTATAAGTTTTACTTTGCAAAAGTTTGATACATATCATACTTCTGTTTTTTTTTTTTTTTTTTTTTTTTTTTTTTTTAAGATTTTTATGCACAACAGCTGAAGTAAGTAGCAATGGAATTTTATAAAATTTATTCATGTAAATACTAAAGTTTTAAAATAATTTTTTACCCTTTTTTAAGCAGAATTTTCATTCAGAAAATGTACGAGTTATTCATTGATTTTCAGTTTTCTTCTTTAAAATAACTAATTCCATGTTAATAATTTTAAAACTTAGTTTAATGTTTCTAAACGTTTTTAGATAGCTTATTTACTGTAAGTATTCCATTCTAAATAGAATTTCTAGAAATATTATTAAATGAATACAGACTCTTTTTTCTAACAATTTCTTCAATATCCATATCAAGATCCAACCTATGACGAAGGAAGAAATCTAAAGTCGTTCCTACAATTACTATTGCAAATGCAGTGAAAACTCCAACCCTATAATTAAAAAATGCATTAAAATTATAAATCATATTTTTAATTGTAAAAGAATGTAATACTTCATGTGAATTACACAAAATTTTAAATATCACAAAAAGTAAAAAACACTTTTCATTACATAATATGTGATTCATAAAAATCACTTCAAATTCTTATGCTCATCATTTCAAAATGCATTTGTATTTATGTATGCAATGCATCCAATAGAGCTATAGTTTATTAGCTATTAGTCAATTAAATCAGTACTCTTTTAAAATATTTGAACATATGGGGAAGCATTTGCTTTTATTTTTAAAACAATATTTTAAGTAAATACATTTCATATCCTTGTGAAAAAATTGCCCAATGAAACTGTGCCTAAAAATTTATATATAAATAAATGCTTTTCTGCAATTATTTGCACTGTAATATTATCAAGTTTCGTAATCCCACTTCCAGATTAAAATTAATTTCCAGGTACAAAATTAAAACAATTCCATTTTAACTCTTCTGAGCCAAGAAATCTAAGTAGCATGAACTTAAATACCAAGTCATTGAACCAAATTTTACAAATACTTTTGTTATTATCCATGGAAAGTGTGCCTATTATTCAGAACTCAAAGAGTTACCATTAATCAGCATGATGATAAATAAAATTAAGAGACTAATTTTTAAATTCCTTCAGGAACTATATTACTTAATACAACAATTTTCATTAAACACACACACACGCACACGCACACATACCATTTTGTGGAAATATAGAAATTTTTAATAACTATAATGTATTTTGCTATGTTACACTGCAGAAATTTTCAAACCAAATAAATGTTCAAAATGATAAAAAAATAAGTATTATTGCACAGCATATTTTGTACACTTTCCAGATAATACAAATTTAAATAATTATTTGATTATGGAAGTATAACTGATATTTAATCTTACATGCTGATAATTTGTCCTTTTGTAAACTTGGGCTTCTCAGATGTTTCACAATGACCAATAGATAATTTCATCTTTAGATAACTAGCCACTGGAAATATAAATGTAAAAATTAAATAACAAAACCTGTAATGAATGTTTCTGATCTTTTAAAAGGAAATCACTTCTTTTACTTACAATTATTTGTAACATTTAGAACATCTTCATAAGTACAAGTTGAAGGAATACATAAACCAATTCTATGCTTTAAAATATAATAATATGCCATAGTATCTTCATCTATATTCATTTCCTAAAGTAAAAATAAATCAAAAAGTGAAGAAAAAATTATAGTTTTTGAAATTATGCTTATTATAAAAAAAAAAAAAAATGCTCATTTCCATATTTCATTGTTTTTAATACATAGCTATAAAATATAGATAAAACATGTATTATTAATAATAAATTTTCTACACATGAAAATGAAAAAAAAAAGAGCTACAATTGAAAAATGACAAAAGAAAAAAAATAAAATCATGACAATATTAAGTAAAAATAGCAATATTTCCATTGCATTTATAAATAAACTTAACTGTAATAATTTTCGTATCACATAATCATAATGTAGTGTTAAAAAAAAAAGATAATTGTTCATTTCATAATCCCAAAAATTGCACCTTTCGATAATTGTACTTTGTTAAGAGATGATAATCAGAAAGCTTAGGTTTATTACATCTCCTAATTCTGCAAATAACCTCAGTTAAACTGTTGCTAAATGTAAACCTCTCCTTCTTTAATCCTTCCTCTAAACTTTTTTTTAAAAAAATAAAAGCCTTTCAATACAATTGCAAAAGTGAGGAGAGTTTCCAAATCTGAGAATGAACAGTGTATATAACACTCAAATATTATCTTTTAAGATATATAAAAATTCTTATAATAGGTAAAAAATAATATGATTATATTATTCAAATGCTGATAAAAGAATTTGATAGAGAAAATTAGAATTCCGTGATAATTCATACCACTGCAAGGGTAATTAAGAACAAATAAAATCCATTTGACAAAACTATTAAGAGATTTGATAGTATTTTTCAGTTATCCTATACAGAAAAATAAGATGTTTTCCATTGCACAAAAAATTAGAATACAACTACAAAATTTCTATTATTAGCTATGCCAAAAGGTTTACTTGTAATAATTTTATTATGAAAAAATTTTAATACTATCAAATGACAATAAATAATTGATTTATTTAGTTTCATTATAAAAATGTCCCTTCCTATACAGGAAAAGAAATCAAAATTTTTATATCTAAATGAAAATAGTACACATACCTGAAGGATTTTCTTAAGCTTTGGATACCTTTTAAAAGCATTATGAATAGTAAATTGACGTTCATTTTCAGGTAAAATGGGTTGAATATTTATCGAGCAATATTGGCCAATAAACTGAATTTGTGAACTTCCATCAGGTGTTTCAATTGCAATGCATTCATCATAAGAACCGAAAGTGGAGAAAGTACCAAAGAGAATTCCTTCAGGAATCTTACTTGATGCATCCATCACTAGGAGAAGAGAGGAAAAGAACAGTAAATAAAAACAAATAAAATCTAACATATTTCATTCTGCATATTTATTTTTAGAAAAAAAAATACTTTGATGTTCATTAATATACATCTTCCAATGTATACAATAATAATAATTAATGAGGATTTATTCAGATGTTTTATTTTTTATTAATTTATATTTATACAGAGTAAAGGAAAAATTGAATAGTTTTTAAAAACCTCTAGTCTAAATTACATTATGTTCTCCAACTTTATAAATTATTTCAACAGCAAATATTCTTATTTGATTTTGAAAATATGTATGTGTGTGTGTATATACATACATTATATATATATGTAATGATATCTCTAACTCTAAAGTAAACCCTAATTAATTACCAAAGTTTTATCTTAACTTAATCCATATTAACTTCATTCTAAAACGTTTTCTTATTTCCTGATCCAATTCCATCTTTTTTATTTAATTAATGCTACAGAAGTTCTGTAAAAATTCTAAAATCAGCTGTTCATGTGCTCCAAGTAAAGAGATAAAAAATTGTCAAGCTAAGAGAATTCTTTTTAAAAGATACTTAGATTTCCCTATCCAAAATCGACATGTGTACAGTAAATCTCATTTTATATAATCATTAGGGATAAATATTTCGGTCTTCTTCTACTCTTGTATAACTTGTGAACTGACACCAGTTTTGTCAGCACTTCTTGTACATAAATTATGCCTCCTGGGATGGAATAAAGGTGAAGTTCAAAAAATCGAAGTGTCTTCTCTCTCTTTGACCACGAAACTGCTTAAAAATATATGTTTTACATTATATATCATAATAAACAATTCCCTTTATTTTTTCCCAACACATTTCACTTTCTAACTTGAGAAATGATTCAAGTAATACTGACTTGCTTCAGCAAATAATAAGCCTATATTTTATTTTCATCTTTTAAACCTCAAAGCAATCAAGATCTCTTCAAGGCTGGAAGGTAGCAAGTTCAAAGTCCAATTCCAGTAAAAGATCTACATTTCAAATGGGTCTAATAAATGGTAAAACCAAATTCATAAGCCGAATGTCCTCCTGCTGGTATTATGCAGAAGTTTACAGAAGAGGATCAGCTCAGTTCCCATCACTAGACTGCAATTCAAAAATACATAAATTCCAAAATAGTTCCTTGAATTGCTTCTAAATAGGATGTTAATATAAATTAAACTAATTCAATTACTGAAAATTATTTTCTTGAAATTCCATGTTCCAAGATATTCTTGATATTTCCAAGTTTCCTTGCCAGTCAAAAATTACGGTGAATATTCATTAAAACCCGATTTTTAGAAAAACTAAACATGTTTGAATCAATAACTGATAGCTTAGATTAAATTCTGATTTCATACTGTATATTTCCAATGTAGCTATGATTAAAAGAGAACATCCACCAAGATAATTAAAAATTAACCAGTTTTTATTTCTTTGTAGAGAAAATCGAAGAAAAAATATCTTAATTTTAGACCATAACCCTTTACTGCACTTACTTTCTCAGACTTTATCAAAAAAATTAAATAAATATTTTAATCTTAATAAACAAGTCCTATCACGTAAAGTCATTACACTATCTTAGAAATGAGATTAAAAGCTTAGCAACAATATTATTTAAATATCACTTTTTACAAAAATGTAAAACAAATTCAATATATTATTGAAGATATATGCTCTCCCTGTACACATTAAAAATGCTTTCCCAACCACAATCCTTATATTCAACGGAACAAATCCTTTTATGTCCGATACCTCTTACACATTTCATATTATATTGTAAAATTAAATACATTCACTACATTTTTATAACTAGTTATGCATTCAACTTGGATTTTAACTACAAAATTTATCATTGTTTTATAGCAATACAAATTTAATATTCGTACATGAGCCTCGAAGTAAAATATTTTCAACAACAATCGACAAGTGCATACATCTCGATTAAAGATAACAGGGTAAATTGGAAATTTTCTAAATTACAACCATAGGAAATATATAAATAATATATATCCTACACCAATTAAATATGGAATGTGTAAGAAAAATTCAATGCTATCAATGATATTCAAAAAAATATGTACCTACAAGTATTTTTTAAAGTAAATTTTGTTATAAAATACCCTATTTATTCAAAATATATATCTAGAATCAAGATCAATTAATAATTGCTGAAGAATTTTATAAGACTTAAGCATTTCACCAGAGATTATTTCAATAACAACTTACTACTTATAAGAATTTTATATAGAGATAATTAAAGTTGAGTAATTTAATCAATTTCAAGGCAAATTAAATGATATCCACCAAGATTTAAATCAAAAGGTCAATAAAAAAATATTCAATGAAAGTCAACAACAATATTTGTTCTTATATAAACTTGCAAGTGCAATTTATTTGAAACTTAATACAATTCATTAATTCAACAAAACATCTGGCAACTTGTCCAATTCATAATTTATCGACAAGACATCTTGTCTTATCAATCACATAATAAGTTTTAACAAATATAAATTCAGTTTCTGAAACAAGAGTTCTCACTATAAATCCCAAAAAATTAACATAAAAAAATTCACCTAAGTACATCAAAGTAATATGAGACACTGATGTTAACAAAACAGTAAAAACAATTACAAATAAATTATAAGTATTCATCTTAGGATACATAACATTGTGATTACAATGTCTGCAATACTTGCAGTTATTAAAAAATAGTCTCCTCTTGATATAAACTAAAAAGTCTAGATGTAGTAAGCAGTTTTACTTTATCACAAATTACGTTACATCAAATTTTTTCTTAGCAAACCTATGATGCGAGTTTTCAACTATAGTCGATAATTTTTGTATTGCTTCTGCTTGCAAGTCGTGTTTCTTAATTAGTTTTTGTATCTTTTGCTTATCATAATTAAGAAGAAATTTATATGATGACCGTATTGTTCCAGATAAATGCAGAGTTCTTATTTCTAATCTAATTTTTCCAATTGAAGTCATCGTAACTAAAGATGTACAGAGAATAGGATGAAACTGTCTACGCACTCTTAAAATAAAAATTCTTGTAACAACATTATACATTTTAATTGAAAATCCAGCATGAATACTCGCCAAGCCAAAGTCGCCATGAAGTTCCTGAACAGAATCTAAAATGGCTTGTTTCAGCTCTTGTTCTCTAAGAGGCAGTTTCAGAACATTTTGGTATCTATCGGTTACAATTTCAGCTAATATGTATCTATATTTCACACGCACCATTATGAAAAGTTTTATTTCAATCTATACACACACACAAAAGTTAATCGGTAGTGGTCTTCTCCAGCTTTTCTCTAAGAAAACGATTTTCTTCTTCTAGTTGTTTTAAAACTAATTTCAGACTTCGTAATTCGTCTTGAAGTAGAGCAGTCTCTCTTGCATCAAAATTCACGACTCCAAGAGCATTGGTTAAATAACTTAAGGGGTCGGCAGGCTTATTCTCTTTTTCATACAAATCCTTCATCACGCGAGTCAACACATCTAACATCCCGCTGCTTTCAAGATATTTTCTGAATTCTTCTCTCTCGGAATCAATTGTCGGTGCTACTTGATTTTTATTTTGACATAAAGTTTGAATATCCGGCGACACTGACATATTTGTAAAGTCTTACTACAAAAATACTATCCAAGTCAAATTTTCGTAGAAACAAGCTTAACCAAAAATAAAATTATTTATCCTGTCATTCGATTACTACATTTCGTACACGTGCGAAAGGAATTTTCATTTCATTCAAATTTCCGTTTAGAAAATTATTTTTTTTAACATTGAGTGTTGAGATAACCCTCTCCTGAATGAAATATCAATTATTTTAATATAATTCTAAATTTATATAATACACTTTATATTGAATTTTCTTAAAACCACTATAATTAATTACAAATAAATCCTAGATATAACAGCAATATTTTTTCTAAATATTATGTGAATTGAACAGCGAAATTGAATGTTTCATTTACCACTATGCCATTTTATGAAATGTTCAATCAAGTATTTTGCAAAAAAGAATTAAAAGCCATCATGCAATTTTATGATTATCCAAATCCAATTTCCATGCGAATATTTGTGGTAAATAACTAATTTTCTTAATGAATCATATGATAATTAGTCGCTCGTTCACTCCTCTTTGGCTTGCAGATAATTGTCAGCAGTAATTTTTCTTTATTCATCTCCGTATGTAAATACCGTCAACAGTTTCAGACAATGGAAATTAATTGTCTGGACTTCCTTAAAATGACCTAGACAGATTTAAATATTGAATGAATCCATTGTATCCGATGTTCTCTATAGTAAAAGCATTTTGATGGTTGAGGTTGAAATAACTGATTTTTTTTTCATTCTTTTTTTTTTTTATGATAATTCAATTCTACATCCAAATTTTACTTTTATAAATTTATTGTTTCTTATTAATTTTTAAACTTGGTATAATCTATTTAATACTATTTTTCGCTTAGAATAAAATTCTTTATTGTATTTCGTTTGGATTATTAAAATCTAGTTTAAATTGTATTTGAAATTAGAGAATTCGAATCTATTAAATTAAAACTATTTTTATACTCTGTTTCACCCTAACTTGGCAGTAGTGTATATTCTATGCATGCCGAATCACAGTCGTTGTCAGGGGAACTGGGTTACTTTAAAGTACAAAGTTACTAAAAATGCAGATCGCTGGCGAAACATTATCTCGCAAATTTTTCGCCAAATAGGTTTCGGTTTTCGCCAATATTTATTTACTTTATTATATTATCACTTTATCGGAGAATTAATATTATTGATACATTATTTTAATAAATCATTAATGTTATTTTATTTCGTTTCATCGTTTCTCAAAAGGAAGCCCTAAATCTTTCAATATTCGGTAAAGAGTAGTTCGGCTAATGTGTTTCGAAACGATATCTGTATAATCGTTCACATCTTTTAAAACTTTATCTAATGTTGGGATCTCATTTCTACGAAAATATGCATGGATTTTTCGTCAAATACAGGATAATGTAAAATCATTATATTTTACAAGACCTGAATGTTTACCTACTGAGCCGGACTGGATGCCTTTATTTCTTTTATCAAAAGGAAAACTGTTCATTGCGAAACACCTGTAAGGTGCGAAACTTTATCGGCGGTTTGATTGATAGAATCTAGTGGATTTTCTCGGAGTCGGGAATAAACGCTTAATATGTTTCTGCATGCTGCACTTTTTGTTGGTTTCACTCGTCTTGAAGATGTGCACAGCATAGTCGGTGATAACACTTTCTCTTTTTCAGACATTTTAGAAGTGAATAAAAATAACGAATCGAATAAATATTCAACAATCAAAACTAATAACTACTAATTTAATTAATAGTATCAAAAATATCAGCTGGTAAAAAAGCGAGAATAAAAAAGTACGAAAGATTATAACGGTTGCGAACTGAATGAAGCTGAGTTGGCGGAGACGTAAAAGAAAAGCGGGCTAAATATTTGACCTTGAAGACCGGTTCTAGCCAAAGTGGAATTCATTATGCCAATCTTTTAGTTTTATTCGTTCGCTTTATTTACAAAATACTTAACAGATAAGCATTTCTAACTTGAGAATAATTTTAAATACATACTGATAAAAAAAGGATTTCTGTAATTTATGATATTATTTAATAAATTTCTGCTCATTTTAACTATTTTAAAGTCGGAAATGATGGGGAACTCTTTCCCAAAACGGAGCATCACATTTTCTACCTTTTACAATACTGTCAAGTTAGGGTGAAACAGAGTATAGTACTATATAAATATACTTTGTTATGTTAACATTAAAATGTAGAATAGAGAGACATCTGAATGAAACAATGCTGACGAAATGAAGCATAGTCAGACGTGTTTTTCTTATGAATTTATTTACATATAATATAAAGTAATTAATAAATTTATCGGTTAATAATTTTCATAGATAGTTCAATTTTTAATGCCATATTTATAAATAGCTAGCAATTATTGCTCTAATAAAAGCAAAAAAATAATAATAATAATTTGATAGATACATCTAACTGTTTTTGTGTTTTAAAAGGCTTCTGAATCTAGATTAATTATTTGGAATTGTGTAATACAGAGCATATATGAATTTTAAAGTTTGGTATAAATATATAATTTTCACGAACGGCGAACACCTTGATTTGCACCAAAAACAAGTGGCGACTCACCGATTGGGCCTACAGAGTTGCTTCCTAGTTATTTCAAAAAAAAATTATTAATTTATTTCTTTGTAATTATAGATTTTTTCTTTCGGCTAATTCATGATTTTGATCGCTTGCATACTGAACCATTTATTAATCGTATTGTATTCCGTCTTATGGAGAAAAAAAATTATGACTTGCTGTAGATCTCGATGTATCGAAATTAAAAGCATTGGCGGTCCGGCTTTCAGGACTGTAAACATCATATCTAATCTCTACTAAGTTCATGAACCAAATAAAAAAGTTACTAATGATTTTATTGCACAGAGATGACCTTTAATAATAACCTCTTTGCACATTTTAACTCTTTCAAATTGTTTATTAGCTTTAATTAGCTCTTTTGTCTTCAACTTTTTGAACAAGTATTTTTGATTGTCAGTTTAGAGTTTAAGTAATTCGAACAGCCCATTCATTCATACATAAGCAGAAATCATTCGTTTCACTTAAGTCAGCATATAATTCCGTTTCAGAATCCTTTTTAGATTTAAATTCTGGTACATTTTGCTTCTGTAATATAACTTGAGAAATTGCATCAGAGATCTTGATAAAATTGGGACAGCAATGCCAATCTATAATAGAATTTTCTCTCTCTCTCTCTCTTTTTTTCTTTTTTTTTAAATTCTTGTATTCTTTTTTCCTAATCATGTATTTATGAATATTTCAGATGTTAAGACGCATTAGAGTCACGTTGTGAAGATACAGATATCAAAATTATGAGGTAGTTTGTTGTCTCTGCTGTGGTTAATAAAGAAATGATTATTCCTGAAACATTTCAAAGTTATAATAACCCTCTAACAATCATTGAGAATAAAAGTCAAGTGTCTCTATTCCAAGAAACCAAGACATCCACCTTTATTGAGATCCTTGAATAAGTTCTTACTTGCGTAGATTATAGAATGTTCTTGAAGTTCTTCGTGAAAGATTTCTTTGGAAAACGAGATTCCATAATTTTACACTTGATGGATAAAGGCCAGTCCCTTTCAAGTTCTTTTACGCAAATTAAATCGGGGTGAGAGTAGGTTTGGAATCGATGAACAATAAAAGTAATGATCATAACAGCAGAGATGAATCTGATTGCGCACTTTTTTTTTTATCTGACACATCTGAGGACATGATGAAATGTTGACTTCATATCCAATGTGTGAAATGTTGTGCTGCCAGAAGATTAATGTGACGCAGGAAATTTATGAAACGACTCATCAAAATAAGTCTGGAATATTTGCTGTGGTAAAGTTGTTTGGAGGGATGTAAAGTGTTTTGTTGAAAAACTCATTCAATTGTGGGAGGTAGAGAGTTTGAGGTATCATATATCTGTATGAGTGACAGAAGGAAAAACCTTTTTCTTCCCAATGCATTATGGAACTTTACTGAATAAACAAAATATCGTGTACATAATTGACCTACCATGCAATGAAAACAGTGGAAAATTCATCTTTTCTGATAAAATTGCAAAACTTTTAAAAGATTTTGATATTTGTGAATTAAAAGATTTTAATATTTGTAAATTTTTAACTTTTTACTTTTGAATATTTTTGCATATCTTTCCTTACAATAAAAAGTTGACATTAATAAGAACATTTTTTTCACAGTTAAACATTTTTTCTTACATTTTTAGGGGATTTCGACTGCTTTTAACTCATTTGGTAAAATTGTCCCTTTTCCCAGGGTAATTTTGAAAATGCTGTTTTTTATTTTTTAACATATAAATGTTTATTTAAACTGCCATATTCCTATAGAATCTATAGAAGCAATCAAGACTGATGGCTTGCAGCATCTTTGAAATATTCAGACATCATTACTTTACAAAACAGTTGAAAGAAAGTTGCCCTAATTTACTATACATTATATAATTTTTACTCTGAATGGAAATTTATTTTTAGCCTCATTTAAAAGTAAGAAGTTATATATATAATTTTTATTTTTACTTTTCCTCTTAATTTTCGAAGAGAAATAAAGAAAACAAAATACGGAAGTCAGAGGAAACTTTCGATTTTTATGTATTTGTTAATTTATGAGAAAATAAACTTATGACTTTCTTTCAAAGTTATGAACCAATTGAAAATAAATAAACTACTTCAGGAAGAAATGTTAGTTCAACAGGAATAACTACTCATACTCTCCTAGAATGTCAAACTTAAAAAGGAACATTTCGAAAGTAAGAAAAAGAAATAACTTCAAATCTACAGTCAAACTTCTTTATCACGTTTTTGATTTATCGTGCTCACAGGCAGACAAACATAATAGCAAATGTGCAGTTTTTGGACGATAGGATTCTAAAATGCATACATTTATCAAAAATCGAGGTCAAATTTTTTGATAAATGCAAAGATTTCTCATTGTAAACTTTATTACGATAAAATGTAAACATAATCGTAATGAAAAGTACAAAGAAAGTTTAAAATCTAAATTTATGTATTTCTTTATATATGTCAATTAGAAAAGAACATTTTAAAACACTAATCTTGATTCTAAAAGAGTCTTGTTACAATAGGAACTAATAGTACCTTCATTTAACGAATTCTTCGATATAAAAAGAATATTTTAGATAATGTTTGTGATTTTAATCGTTTTGAAGTGAAAACAAATCATGTTTAGTATAATAAAAAAACTTTCTTTCATATGCCATTAACACAATTAATCACTTTTTGCATATTAATGTTCATAGGGGGATTTCCTATCTGTATATTAATTTGTGCTACATGTATGACGAAAAAGTCATCCAAAAAGCTCAAAGAGAGAGACTTTTGGATTAAGATATTTTACCAAATCTGGCATGACTTTACTCTTTGGGCAATGAATGATAATTAAGAAAGAATTTTATGTATATAAATTTGAATTGAAAAGTAATCAAAATGTTAATGTCTCTCCCCAATAACTTCGGAAAATATTTTTGCAAGAAAATCATTTTCAGATTATCTGTACTTATAATAAAGCTCAATTTGTGTGTGTGTTGGCGCTCTACAAGCCAGACCGTTTGATTTACAGCTGCCAAATTTGGTACATGTATACCTTGGAGGTCGGAAATGTGCACCTGGGGTCCTTTTTTGAATTTTTAATTATAATTTTAATTATTAATTAAAACTAACTTTTCCGTAAAAAAAACTCAATTTTTCCCACCGCCAAATGAGAAAGGCTTCAATTTTTTTCCCACGCTAATGAGGCTAGGTTTAACATTTTTCGGCCGATTATTTCAAATGATTCTGTTTATTTTCTTAATGTTTGATGCATTTAAAATTAAACATTGTTAATTAATCGATCTTTCAGATTCATTATGAAGTACTTTTGAATTAAAATAACACAGAATAAAGAAAATTAAAAATTTCTAATCTGCATAGCGTTACCCCAACTGGCGTAGAAAAATTCACGCATTTGCGTTACCATAACGTGCGTTGAAAATTCACGCATGCGCATTGTGTTCTGATTGTTGACAACTATTTTCAACGGATGCAGACTTAATTTAAATTATTTTTAGGTTAGTTGAATGCTTTTGTAATTAAATTGTATTGATGTTAGTTATATATTTTTTTGTATATGCTTATAGTTTTAAGTACATCGTTTTTTAAGTAGTTTTTTTAACCTGTTTTCGACCGATTATTTTAAACGATTCTGTTTATTTTCTTAGTGTTTGATGCATTTAAAATTAAAAATTGTTAATTAATCGATCTGCTTACGGTGAATCTGAGAAAATTTGTTAACAAATTCTTGAGATATTACATAAATTAAGAAAGATATTCTTTAGTGCCCATAAGCTTTAAATGCTCAGTGACTCTGTTTCCAGTAATCATATTATTAAAAAAATGCTTTGTTTCAGTAAAAAAATATTATTATATTAATTGCAGATTAATCCTTTCCACTTTAATTTAAAGCATGAATTCTACGGGAGCAAACAGAAAATTAGAGATACATATTACGTTATGACTGAAAGCCTTTATAATATTATGAGTAAATTATATGACTATCAAAATTCGAAGTTTTAAAATATTTTGATGAAGAAGCTATTAAAATAGGAATTGCATAAAATATTTAATTATTAAAATTTTTACGAAAATTAAGATTGGCGAACCGGCTGGTCGCCAAAGGCGGCTAATTTTAAATAATTACAATGAGGAAACTTAAAATTCTTCTTATTTTCAGTCATATTAATTTTATTTCGATGCAGTTTTGCAAATTTTTAAGAACATTTATTATTTTATATATAGAATTTATAATCATCTTGCTGTTTAAATCAAATAATTTTAACATAATCGCTTCTATGTAATTAATTTAGTTTAGTTTAGTCATATTAACGTTCCATTTTTGAAACACTAATTTTTCAGCTATTTTGGGACGGGCATCGTCATCTTAATTTTAAACCACGGTCAGATGACAAGGACGACATCTGAACTGGCACACTCCTCTCCAAACTTCCACACTACACCAGCGGGAGAACGTTTGACCCCAACGGATTTAGCGTGCTGATCCGCTTACACGATGCTTCTTCGATGGAATCGGGTCTCGAACCTGAAACCCTCCGGTTCCCAAGTCAAGACCTTATCACTATGCCACCACGATCTCTGCTATATTATTAAGCCCAAATTATAAAGATAAGATAAAAACAGATGAATAGAGTTTAAAACATTAATATGTTATGATATTTCAAACTAGAAATTCAAATTTCCTTTAATTATTATATCGTATTTTGTTTTTTTGGAATTGCTCAAAATTTGAATATTACTATTTCTATCCTAAAATCCTGAAAAAGCTAAAAAAGAGAAAAGTAATTTATGGGTAAACTGATTTGAAAAGAGGAAGGGTTATTATGTATCTACAGTTTTGATGCTAAATCTGTATACCAAATTTCATCCGCATAGCTCTTTACAAAGTTGAGGTATCATGCATATATCTATAGCAGACAGACAAATTTCTTTCCTATTTTGAAAATATATATTTTATGACCACATACCGAACTTCATTGTTTTAGCCTAATGCTCTTTAGAATTATCTCTTTATAATTAGCACAGACAGACATGACTCTAAAAATGTGCTTTTTGAACTTAACGTAACATGGAGATTCGACAAAATCTTGAGGTCGACGATTGACGAGATTTTGACGATTGCAATGCTTTCTCTTTGTATCCTTCATATACGAAAATGTTTAAATATAGTCCGCAATTTTTACTACATTGTTTTGCTTTAAACAAACACGTGCATTTTGATATTGTTTCCCAATTACACCGCAACGCCGAATTCCTATATTTCAAACATTAAATATTTTGCTTATCCATGCAGCCAGGTATTTCAGTTCCCCTCCCCGCGCTCTCTAGTGGGTTAGGCAAAATGCGATTTCATTCGTGTCTGGACCATTTTCAAACAATTGACACTCTACGTTTTGAGTTTCTACCACCAACGGCTTAAAGTCCTACTTAGAAAGCATTGTTATCTACTAAGTATAAAGTATGATGACAAAATTTTTTTAAATAAATTGTTGCAGTTACTTTAGCCGATAAAATCGTTTTTCATTCTGATGAAAATTGATGTTTTCATTTGCCCTCATGACCTATGATTTTATTTACACAATCTTTATGCGTGTGTGTGTTAGAAAGTACTACTTTAAAGAATTCTTATAAAAAATTCATATGGTTAAGAAAATATTTTCCCATTAAAATTCCTACGTCCATTTCAAAGAAAATATTCTCATTTCTTACTTTTAAGCAGTTGTGCCAAATAGTACGAAAAGAAAATATTTAATTACATAATTTTGGCAATAAGCTCTTAGACTTGCGCAATCAATAGAAGAAAAAGACTCTAAAACAGTAATTTCCCTGGCCTTATTATGCCATCCAAAGCAAGCACTTCTTAACTGTTCAGCTGAGAAAATAATGGCTTAAATGCTCAGAAAATTTTTATTCTAGTTTGAAGTTAGATTATCTAAACAATGCGTGTCTCAAAATGGGGTTTTAACACCTTTAGCCTGAGAGTCGTTGCAATCCTCTTAACTTTGAAATTATGTTGGTTCATAATCAATGGATTCTGTACTTAAATGAATTCCGTTTAGCAGCTTAATACGAATTACAAACAAAAAAACTTATAAAGAAATTAAAGGAGATTTGAGCTTCTATTCCGAAACAGTGTAGCATGATAATATTTTAAAGTTGCTTCATCTCTCTTTATCATATATTTAACTAGCCGCCTATAACGATCAACTTCTTCACTCGGAATTTTGGCTTTCCTGGTTATAAAACCATTATTATGAAATAAATTTATTTATTTCTTGTTGCTCTTTGGTAAGACTAAAAAATAGGAATTTAAAGATATCAGTTTACTACAGATTATTGCGCGAATAATTAAGTAAAATGTATTTACAACGCAATAAAATCAGAAAGGATTCTATTTTGGAGTTAATGCCTAAAGGAAGTATTTTTTTAAACCTTATTTTGTAACACTGACAAAGACGTGAAATGTTTGATGAAATAAAAAAAAAATTCATCTTAATAATAAAAACACTAGTTCATATTTTGCATCAAATTAAATTAAAAAATTTTATTAAAGTTATAGGAAAAATTATATAGAAGTGATACTGAGATTATTTAAGAGGTAATTTTTTGAGAATTAAGAAATAATTTTAATATAATATTTTCGCAGGATACAGTTGAAAAAATAGCAAACACTTGATAAGTTTTATTGATTTCGATTTTATTTAACTCTTGGATTTGAAGTATTGACAATGATCTTATTCTCGTCTAAAAATGCGCTTATCACGCATTTCAAGATCGGACAGAAACTGTAAAAAAGACTTGCATATAAATATTTATCTTTGTATAGAGAGAAATTTGTCTTTCATTTTTTAGCAGCAACAGCATGCACTCAGTAAATATATTTAAAATCGCACTGAAGGAAATACCCAGCATTGATCCAGGAATTAAAGCAATATAAAATATTGTTTTAAAAAATAAACTTTATTTTATTAGAGAAAAAGTGTATGGAATTAAAATTGATATCCCTCAAAGGTCTTCTTCATTTTTTGGGAGAAAGGGGGTGGAATATTTTTAGAATAATGATTAACTTTGAGGTTATAAAGATTTATTTATTAACCTTTTTACTAACTTTTTTGATTAAGAATCTAATTAAAATTGCAAAAACGCCTGTTTAGTAACACCTAATCCGAAACAAGTAATTACCTGCCAAATTTGGTTGCTCTAAGTCCAACCGTCTGCTATGTAAGGCACTTGGTGAAATTTTTTCCAACACATGCATATGGCGTGAAGTAGTTTAGAGAAAAGTTATAAATATTAAATGATTGAAAGTGGTACTTCTTGTAAATTAAGTTTTAATTCTTTTTTAATTTTTACTTTTCTTCGTAAGATGTTTATTATCATGCATTATTGAACTAATGTAAGCTAAACCTTTTCTCAATACATCGTATCGAATTTTTATGATATTATCAAATTCTGTACTTTCTTTAGCTGAAATGCTTAAAAAAGCTTATGAAATTGTCTTAATATAATATAAATCCATTTTTCGTTTGTATGGGGGGAGAAAGTTTAATTATACGAAGAAACATATAAAATTACTAATTTCTGAGAGAGATAGTTTTTTCCCCTTATTTTTAGAAAATTACGGTATTATAGAAATTATTTTCTTTATTGTAAATACTCATTTATTAATTGTCCAAATTTATAATTTATATTTTTGTTTAATTGATTATGCAAATATGAGAAGGCATTTTATTTCATAATAAAAATATCTATAAAATCGTTACTCTTCGTTTCGAAAATCTGTGTCTATAATTTTTGAATAGTTTTATATCGTATAAGGCCATACGAATTAAGCCTTAAACACGCCTATAGGCATTACATTCTTCAAAGTTCCCTTTTTCATCTTTAATGTCCCAAATCAATTTTTTAATTAGTAATATTCTCTTAATCTTTATCCATACAAATTTTAAGTAGCAATTATTAAAGCAAACTGAGATAAAAAAATTAATTGCGGACCATTTGGTTTCAACATCTCGCAAGGAAACGATAATAATTGTTAAATTTTAAATGTAAAAGTAAGTTTATTTTTTTAAAAATAACAAACAAAGTTTCAAAAATTTTTTTAACATAATCTAAATACCCTAATACGAACTTTATTATTAATGTTAAGTTAAACAAATGAAAAAGGAAAAAACACCACCTGGGCAACAAATAGTTATAAACATAAATAAGCGAATAATGTATTTGAAAATAATGCTCTGAAATTAATTAATTTCAATTTGAGTAAGTTCGAGTAAATGACCCTTACAGATTAAATGGTAATATCAATCTAAATTATCTTGAAAATAATCTTAAAGTAAACGGTAGCGAGGTGTGAAAGGTTCGGCAAAGAGCAGTTGTTTACTTAGACTATTAATTCAGCTATGGATATTTAACTCTGGAGTCAATTTATTGGAGTCTGGATATGATGAAGGAAGCATGAAAAATGTTTTTTCGGAGTTCTTTGATAGGCGTATTTTTCTTTAAACCAATCCTTTCTGATCCTGATATTTATTTCCTTTCTGAATTGAGCTATTTTGTTTTAGTTCGAAACTTGCACAACATTTTTATATATTGATTAATAAAAAGCATAAACCTTCTTTTCTGCCTCCCTTCACCCACCCATTCTTTAAAAACCACCTTGTATATAAAATACAAAGATGTAAAAAGAAAAATTTTTTAAAGAAACATTTTGAAGTTATTGAAATTGGAAAGAAAAAGGATTGAAATTTATTATTATTTTTTTATTTATTTCTTTCGTTTTCAAATATCAAAGACTTTATTGCGGGATTTTTAAAGATTTTATTTAACTGGCTTTTCATTCCTTTCGACAAGCCAGTTCGATTATATTTTTATCATAATTAAATTTTTGTTCTATCTAGAGAAGAAAATCTGCTATTAATTTTTAAAAATAAGTTTCTATTTTAAAAGTATGCTTTTATTTCTTAAATAAATAATTCATAACTTCAATTTTGATTAAAAAAAAGTGAATGAATTATATGAATATCTATAGCATCAAATATTGTTCTCTTTTTATTAAAGAGCATTCCAGTATATAGAGGTGCAAGTAATTTTTTTACTTTTCTTTTTGTATGAAACACAATAGCGATATGAAAGTACGATGGACAAGAGTATCGAAATATCCATAATCGAAATCTTATTTCTAATATTCATGCTTTTAGGAGTCACTGAACTTATATAAAATGCGAATTCCAAAACAAGCCATAAAAAGATTCGTTGATTATCAATAAAAAAAAAACTTAAAGCTTTTCAAAGTAGGTTTACAAATCGAGAGTAGCTTTATTAGTGAATTTAATTTAGAGGAATTTCAAAATATTGTCTGTCAATGACCGTTTTCAAAAAGTTAATTTATCTTGAACAGTTGGAGAGAAATTTCTAACTTTTCCTATCATTAGACTAACATGTCCATCAAGGAACATTGCATTCATCGTCATTTTTTTTTCGCAAATAAGTTCGCCATGCACATCATATTATTGTTCCTGCTTCAGTTACAAAGATAATCAATCGTTCTGCACAGTTGCCGACGAACTCGTGCCAATCATCAATCAACCATAAATCAAATCGGAAAAAGAACAGAACATCAGAATTATTCTTTTTTCTTTAAAAAAAAAGCAATTGGATAAATAAACAAAATCGAAACTTTGACTCAATTTTTTTTATCTCTTTCAAAATCATTAAAAACACGGCATACCACACCATACAAAAGCGAATAAAAAGAAGAGTTCTAAGTGGGTCATGAAAATTAGATGGTAGAAAACACTTTTTTATATGCACCAACAGAAAAAGATTTGAGCTTGCTGCAGGCAGAGAAACCTTGAAAGGAATGGGCTCGGGCTACTGACATTTAGAACTAATTTGTTGCAAATGGTTGTTGGTAATCCACCAGGTGGGTCATCGCGTCAGAAACGCTTCAGTTGTTACCTTAGGCAGAGGATTTAGTATAAAGAAGTGGGGAGGGGGAAGGAAGGAGGCTTCTGTCTTTGGAGTAATGTTGACATAATAACCGGGTACAGAACGATCCAGATTTCCAAGATTAAATTCAACTGAAAAATAATTTCTTGTTCTTCTTCTGTGTGTTTTGGAATCATAGATTAAGAATTAAGCATCCTATATGACTTCTAAAACAGAATCTATTTATAGGACAATAAAATATTAATAATCCATGGCTTAAGAACTTTTATAGGAAAATTAAGTGATATAAATATTTATATTCAAAAAATGTACGCGCTTTTCTTTTTATGCTTTATTATTGCTAGGGATTAGCTGTTTTACAACCGGTTTGAGAATTATTAGATATGCATAAAATATGAATTTTATTATAATAAAAGTTTCTCTTACTGTAACATTATCTTGGATTATATGGAATTTTTTTAATCAGGAATCTAAAACGGTAAGTCTGTCACCAAAAGTTCTTTAAACACAAATGAAATACGCGAAGTTAAACTCTGAAAAATTTAATTTTGATGGAATAATGTAAACTTTTATATGTCCTGAATATATCTCTCAAATTCATGAATTAAATATTATTATTTGATATGAATAAAACTTTCATATAATAAAAATGAAGCATAATGTATATATTTTTAAATTGATTGTTTTAACCTTCGATTTTGAATATTTATATACAGCAAGTGAATATCAGCAAATTCTAAATACTTTTGAAAATTTCAGTGAAAAAAACGTCGCCTTACACCAACTGAAGATATTGTGAACTGCTTTTAACACTTCTGTTCACCAAATGATATATATTTTTTTTTACTACTCATGATAATTTGGCTAGGTGTTCCCCAAGGACATTGCATATCTTTTTCTTTTGAAGAATTTGATTTTAATATAAATAAGTCATTGTAGTTATGTATGTATGTATGTATGTATGTATGTATAACATAAACATAACTTGTAAAAAAACCCAAGTCTCACAACTCAATTCTTCTATCGTAAAAAGTTGTGAGATCCATGTAATACCAAGTAGGTCAATTTATTCAGTCCCTACTTAAGGGTCCTTCTGCCTTAAGTTATTACATAATTAGCTAATCTAACAACATCTTATAGTGACCATATCAATATTAAAATTCTTTTATGGTTTAAATAAATAGATTGACTTGGCCATTGCATGAAAACACAATGTATCTTTACATTAAATTAGATTACATTAACATATTATATTAAATTAGATTGTTTAGTGCGATTGCCAAGTCAATCTATTTATTTAAACCATAAAAGATTTTTAATATTGATATGGTCACTATAAGATGTTGTTAGGTTAGCTAATTATGTAATAACTTAAGACAGAAGGACCCTTAAGTAGGGACTGAATAAATTGACCGACTTGGTATTACATGGATCTCACAACTTTTTACGATAGAAGAACTGAGTTGTGAGACTTGGTTTTTTTTCAAAGTTATGTTTTTGATGGCATCTCATTTCTTTTTGTAGATAGTCTTTTTCTTATTTTTGTATGTAGTCTTCCTCTTTCTTTTCTAGTACTACTTCTTGAGCTTCAGCTACAGTTTTTCTCAAAGCCCACTCCCTGTCTCTATGGGTTTTTCTCGTAAGCTTTGATTTTACAATTTTTGACAAGTCTGAACGGTAAATGCTTCTTAAACTGTTGCATTCACAAATTGAGGATTTCTGCACTTTAATACTTCCAAAGTCAACATTAATTAGATGTAAGCTCTCCAGACCCAGACTTGTAACTCTCGAAAGTGACATTTAAGCGTGACCGGATGTGAATACTGCGAAACTGATATCCATCAGTGCATTATTTAGACCTAGGCCCTGACTTTTGTGTATAGTTATAGCATAGGCTATACATATCATACTTTGAAGATCAGTTTGCTTTTCTTCTACCAGATTGATTCTCTGAAAAACACCCATTGCGGTTGTAGCTTCCACAACTTCAAATTGAATTATTTCAAATTAGATATTGTTACAAACCTGTAATTTTGCTTCCCAGTGCGAATAGTGTCATCATACGAAAGACAGTTTTACAGTAATCTGTATTGGATGCTGTCGGATGCCGAGCCAGTGATCCCAGAGCTTGGTGATAAACTTGGCGACCATTTGGCGATTTGGCGACGAATTTGCCGACAAAATGGATAATGCTCGAAACTTCGAAAAATTTATCGATCCGTCCATTTTTACACGCATATTTTAGTTTTTCCTTGCTTTATACACTAAACACTAATTGTATTCTAAATTTGAAGCTTCTGTGTCTGCTAGAAGTGTCTTAGAGTTTTGATGATCGGTCAGTCAGTCAGTGACAAAATTCACAAACTTTGACTAGTTATAATTCTTAAACCAATGGTTCAAATTTAATGAAATTTGAAATATACCGTGTTTATATAATGCCTGCTTGGTACTGAAAATTCAGGCTTCTAGTTTTATCCACAACGAAGTTATAGGGGGTCGAAAATGGCCTGAACTGCTTCGAGAAAAGGATGGTACGGCCGTGCCGCTTGTTATTGCTCGACTTGGCGGGGGCACTGCCGTGCCCCTGATATATGCTTGCATATTCCTCATTTCTAAAACAACTGGGTCAATTCTACCAAATTTTGAGTGTGCATTATGTCGGACAAGAGAGAGTATACCATCAATTTTTCTAAGTTTAAAAATTCATTAAATATTCAGTTAATTAGAAACTAACCAAAATTTTCCCTTTTCCATAATAACTTCAAAAGAAAATCATTCCAAAAAATATTTTTAAACTATCTGGAAATTAAAAATTTTATCATTTTAGTGATACTAGTTTCTTTCCTTTTCAATATTACTTTCAATTGTTGTTAATAAAATAAAATAAGTACTTTAAAATTAATATTAATTATGAATTACTCTACTACTACTGATTAAATTACTATTGATTACGGATCATTGGCATGAATATAGCGCTTATTTTGAGAATTCTATCCGAATCTATTTTTGGACAATTAGTGTTGCTTTTTGCAGATAGATTCACACCAAAATTTGACACAAAACTGCAATTAAGGTGACAAACAACATCGAATTTCATTGATTTAAATCATTGCATTTATGGGTTGTCGCGTTTACATGCATGAGAATGAACGAACCGATAGATGGTCAACCGCTTGACGGATTTAGTTCTAAGTTTAATACACATCTCTATTTTAGATGCTAAACCTGTGCACCAAATACTATTTAAATAGCTCTTTTGTATTTTGTAATTATTGACCCTAACAGCTGGACACGCAGACTTCCTCTAAACAGATTTTGTTCATTTGATATAAATCTATAAATTTGGTGAAAAGATGGCATATGAAATTTCATTTTCTATCTCAAAGGTTTCTTTGAGTTATCTTTGTCACAAATAGACTGATTGGCAGACAACTCATAATGCCAGAAATATGTTTTTCGAACTCAGAGACTGCCAAACCGACGAGTTAAATTAAAACCTCGAATTTGAATTTTTTGACAATTATAATACTCTTCTCTATATTCATAGACGATAAAGTAAAAATAAACTATTACCTATTGAAACAATTATATGCAATAATTATATTGCAATTGAACAATTCAGTGTTTATTGAAAAATAAATAATATCAAAGTACAAATATTATTAAAAAATAATATACAAATCTAGGCTTGTAACAAAGATTATATTATTGAAAAGCTTCAACATTTCTAGAAAATGCCAAAAGTTTGTAATAGTTGGCAAGAATGAATGCTTATCTATGCATTTTAAATTTATTTGAAGAAATAAAATACCGTTTGCAAATATTCTTCTTTCAATTAATTCTAAACAATAGCGTTTAATAATAGGAAATACGAAATTATCATTTGATTTTGATTTTGATTATCATTTGATTTGATATTGGAAGAAAAAAATCGTCTGCTTTTCTTAATTAATATTGTTGTTAAGATCTTATTTGTTGCGTAATAAATATTTCAATTATAATCATTAACTGGAGTAAAAGTAAATAGATATCTTTGATGATCTTTTTTCTGGCGATTAATCGATAAATAAAAGTACCCATAGTGGGTTAAAGCCATGATGATTGTCTTTTATTATTACAGGATTTTTACTTTATCGTGCACGTAGTATGGAAAAAGTATAGTAATCGTCAAAAAATACCAGCTAAGTATTTTGACGAATCTTCATGTTTCAGACCTCCGTAAGTTCGAAAAACACATTTTTGGGAAATATCTATCTGTCTATTTGTGACAAAGATAACACAAAAACACTGTGAGTAAAATGGACGAAATTTTGTATACTCTCATTACATCAAATTTGCAGATTTCTATAAAATTCTGAGCAAAATCCGTTCAGAGGAAGTCTGTCCGTCCGACTGTTTGAATATAATTTAATACGATAACTACAGAACGAAGTAAGCTAGGCTAATAAAATTTGGTACACAGATTTAACATTTATTTTTGAACTAAATCCAACTAGAGATTGACCGTCAGTCTGTCTGTACTTTCAGAAATATATAAAGGCAGTAACTCAAAATTACAATGACTTAAATATATCAAATTTGATATCTGGTTTTGCGATTACAAGTGTAGTTCTGTGGCGAATTTTGAATTCAATCGGAAGGAAAAAACGCGTCTGAAATGTAAATTCGATTTTTGAATACTATTAACCGCACGCAAGGGAATAATCGCCAAACAATTCGCCAAGGATGACACGATAGATTCAGTAAAAATGCTAAATTCACACCAAAGACAAATATTCCGTAATTATTATGCGCTTGTGGCGTGCAAGGCGTTTGCTGGGATAACGCTTTTATTAGAGAGTATGCGATAAAGTTTTAAAGCAATTCAGCAATGCGAAAAAGCAATTTTAAAGCAATGCGATAAAGCAATTTCAGTTATTGAAAAACTTTAAATACAAAAACTGTTCGTTTTAATGAGGTACTAATTTTCCTAATTTATTTTATTTTTTATCTTCAATATTAAGAAAGTTATAGCGAACTGAAAATTTCCCTCCCCCGACATTCCTCCCCCACCCTTTGAACTAAATGGTCCATCTACGAACTCATCCAAAGTTTTACATATTTTACAATATATTCCAAACTGGTTAAAATTTAAATAAAATTACTGTATCAACAAAACAAAACCATGTTATTTTATTCACAAAATAACATGGCAACATTATAACATTATACTCATATATAAACTTTTGGGCTGTAGGGACCGTGATCGGTGTAGATCTAAGATATATTTTTGCGAAGTCTTATCATGAGAACCATTGCAATAGGTAGTCTTCCTATAATGGATTTATCTAAAAATGTGAGATGAAGTCACCGTATAGTTTGAAATGCATAGTATAATTTTATTCATATACTAGCCGCCTTTGGCGACCAGCCGGTTTGCCAGTATTACCGCTCGCTTCAATTAAATATTTTAAGTAACTGGTCTCTTAATAGATTCTCAAACAAAACATTTTTAATCTTCAAATTTTGATAGTCATACCAAACTTATACTGTTGTTTAGATCGTTTCGTTCAATTTACTATATATATTTTGCTAATTTGTTGTCATTTCCGGCAAAACTTCAATTTTAATTTAAAGTGGAAATGATGAAATTGCAATAAATATAAAGATATTTTTTAATAAAACCAAGCGTTTTATTTTATTTATCATCTTTATTGTTATTTATTAATTATTATTATAATTGAATATGAGTATTGCAAACAGAATTGCTCGGTATTTAAGTCTTATGTTAACTACAAAATATTTTTCATAGTTTATGTAATATCTCAAAGAATAATTCAACAAAAATTTCTCAGATTCAGTATAAAATTCAATTTTTAGTTTTGCTTTCAAAAGGATTGAAATGAAATCAATAATAATATTTTGTTCCGGCCTATAAATATATTCCAAAAATTATGAAGTCTAAATTTAATGCAGTAAGGTAACATATTCTGAGAAATATTCTGGACACACCAAATTTTAAATAAATGAATGAATGTTTCTATTTTTCACGATCAACTAAGACTTATTTATGAAGTTTTGAATGTTAAAAATTTAGAAAAACACAACATTTTCATAATCTTGAGAAACCTGCGCGCTGATTGGCGTTTTTCTTTGAAACAATCGATGGAAAATCTAAAATTATCCTTTTTTTTTTATTGAATAGTGATATTCAAATTTTCCTAAATCAGTCAGTTAATTGATTGATTTAGTTGATTGGAAATTAACTCTTTTTATTTAAAATATTAGTGTTTCAAGAACATTTTGTTAATTGTGATTTCCACAGCAGAAGCTTTATGTAAAATCAAAAATTCGTTATTTATTAGAGCATTTATTGAATCAAGTTACATAAAATATAATCATTTTCCATTTAGACCATTTTAGCAGATCTGTGTCTTACTAAAGGTTTACAAATTATCTGTGTGGCCCTGATTTGAATGGATATCCTGTTCATATTAAACAAAACTTGCCTTAAAATAAAACTGATTTATTGGATTAATAATATAGAGAGTGTAAAAGATCATAAAATAATTTTTCTTGAATTTATTTTTTAGAAAAAATAATATTTCATATTTGTTTCATTTCCTACAGACAGGTGCCGAAAATTATATTTTTGCAGATTTCATTTCCAAAAAGATTTAATTTATTTTTAATTGGAGCTTTAATCAATGTGATGGCAACACTTTGAAAAAAAGCTAATTTTTTCCCATGAATGCGAAACGTGCTCGTGCAGCTTAAATTTTATTTTTATTTTTATTTTGTACGAAAAAAATTGTTGAAAAATATAGTTAAAACATTTTTTAAAAATAGAAATTTAATTTTAAGGTTAAAACATTGGTATCATTTAAAAGATAAATTTTTGATCTTTAACTTGATGTAAAAATCTTTTTTGTGAGGTAATATTTTCGGAAGTTATAGCAGAAACACGCCAAAAGTTCGCTTAATTTTTAAATAAATGAAATTCTAATTAAAAATTCGAAAAAATAACCCCCAGGTGCACATTCCCGACCTCCAAGGTATACACGTTCCAAATGTGGTAGCTGTAGGTCAAACGGTCTGGCCTGTAGAGTGCCAACACACACACACACACATTGAGCTTTATTATAAGTATAAACATAGATAAACACTAATAACATCTTTCTAATCAACGTGCATGCGGATATCTTCATCTTAGCTGTCTAATTTGTCTAATAAAAAAATCCGCCTCTAAACAGAATATGACTGCAGGTGAAATTTTAAACAAACAAACAAAAAGCTTCGAAATTTAAGAGAATGTTTTTTTTTTATTTCATTCATTCTTTCTCACTAATTTAATTTTTTTTTTTTATAATTCGAAAAATTCGCAGATGGTACTTTTTATAAATAAAAAGAAATTTAAAGAAAGATCAATGGTGAAATAAACAAATTTAATAGCTTTTTGATGCTACAAAATAAATCCAAATTAAATGAACCCAAATTTAAATTCCCATCAGCGAGCTACTTCTATCTTTAGCAGACCATAAATTGAGCAACCAAATTACTAAATTCGCTTCTTTTCCCATGCCAATGATTTATTCTGATTTTTAATGCAAAATCGAATCAGATTGATAGTCCGAGGATCCTCATTTGGAATTCACTCTTAACCTAATTATTAGGCGTAGCGAGATTATGGAAAAGATAATGTCTTCGACTTGAAGCAGATGTGCAACTGTAACCGAATAAATAAGTTCAGAACTTCCCACAGGAAAATACGGAACTAATGCGCTTGCGTGGAAGAAGACGATATGGAATTTTAGACTGTGATGTTAAGATGTGAAACTCTTTATTTCCGCCAAAGGGGGAAAAATAATCTCATGCTTTAGAATTAGTTATTAAACAGTAATTTTTCACGGCTATACTCGGAATAATTTGTAGCTTCATATGAGGTTTTAGAGGCGATTGACATTGAAAATGTGGTGAGATATTTTTATTGGTTGGTATTAAAAATGAATTAGCTGTGTACGCTGATATCGAAATCCTCGATTTGTATAATTGTTTTCTTGCAATATCTCATTTTATTTTTTAAACTTATGTTGCTTTTTGCATTATTTTTACTTCATTTGAAATTTATGTTAGCACAGGATAGTTCTGAATATTTGAAATGAAAATATAATTATTTTGTATGATATTTTATGACTAGACAAACGCATTCGCATAAGATTATTAGAAACGCATATTTGAGGCTTGAACTTGTAAATGGTTTTCTGAAAATAATATAACAATTTTTTTTTTAATTCAGATTAATTCTGTCCAATTCAGTGCACAGTTTTCTACTGCAACTTTCAGCTTCTGATAACATGATATATTGAAATCCAATGAATAATAATGAAAAAATATCATAAGGATACTTTTGATAGAAAAAATAATTGAAAAAGAATATGCTTTATATGCTTTTAAGTAATGTATGTTGAAATAATACACCATTCGAAATGGTTTCATAATGTAATATTCTACTGAGTGGATTCAGATTATTATCTTTTAAAGATTTTTTGGTAACATCAATCATTTTTTTCCAGTTAAAATTAGGTGAACCATTTATTAGTCTTTAGTTGCCATTATTAAAATCATAACGAATAATTAAATATCCTTAAATGAATAACGATCAATAGATTTATAAGTATGAAATGAAGTTTATGTGTAAACTATATAAATATACAAACAAATGGTATGAAATATAGCTGAATACCTATCGCAAGAAATTTAATTAGTATAATTTTAATTTTAATGTAGAAAAAAAAAGTATAAAATAAAAGCGAGAAAATAACTTAGAAATATTTTACCAGTTAAATTCCATCTCAAGCAATATTGTATTGATAAACGTTAAGCAGATAATTCAGTAATTTGCTCTACATTTTTAATTTAATAATTCTTATGTTTTGTACTATCAGTAGTTACAATGTTTTGTACTATCATTTAATTTTATCAGCGTCACATTTCAGATCAAGAGAACTATTTTTGAGATGAACTAGAATTTCGTAATTTTGAGCAGTGATCTGTTAATAAGAACGACATCTGATTAAAATAAATACTTAATACATTTGATACATGAAACATCATTTTGAGGAATGAATCTTAAATTCTTGTAGCAGATATATTAGTACAATATTTTGGTTAAATTAGAAATAATCAATAAGATGTTTCGAAAATATATTTTTAAATATTTATATTTTGAAACTTAATCAGTTTTTCTTTTATATATTGAAATAATATCAATTAAATATGCCCCGTCTACAAATTTAATTTAAATAACTTAACAAATAAATTTTTCAATTCAAATATTTTTATAGCTAATGGTTTGAATGATAAGTAAGTACAAGACAGTCTACAAGAGAAATATATAATTTACACCGATTCATTAATTGTTTTAAAGTCTCTAAAATCACCCCATCTTCATTCCAGAAATCAGCCTTTGGCTTTTAAGATTTTAAAACTCTTTAAAAGACTTTCCTCTCGTGGATTCACTATTTTTCTACGTTTGATGTCTTCTAATGAAGGTATTGGGGGCAACGAGAAGGCGGACAGCGTCGCCTCATCTGCTACTACTACAACAAATATTAGTATCCCTATGAGTGATTTAAAAAGCACATAACTTTGCTCTACCTATCAAAATGGTAGAGGTTTTGGGATCTGTTAACAGAAAACAAACTTCATAATGTTAAACCTCGTGTGGAACCTTGGCCATATCTTCCAAATAGAAAAGCAGATACTATCTTAACTCGTTTGCGCATAGGTCACACTAGATTCACCCATCGCCATTTCCTTTTTGGAGAAGAGGCACCAATGTGCTCGCAATGCAATTACAATATTCTGTTTATCATATTCTCAGTGAATGTCCAAATATTAGTACTCAGCATTTACATCATTTTAGCAACTTCATATTATTTTTACTTGATAAAATATCACATGCTCACGTTTTTGCTTTTTTGAAATCAATAGGTTTTTATCCCTATATTTAAATATCCTTCATCTTTTTCAAAGGTTTTTATATTGCTATTTATATTTTAATCCTAAAAAAAAATACAGTTTGGCGCAGCATAGTTAACACCATGGCTCTTATGTTAAAATCCAAAAAATCCAAATCCAAATGTTATCATAAATTATAAATCCAAATGTTATCATTTGGCTTCAACTTAAAATATATGCTAATGCATAAATTTGTTTTCCATTTTATTTATATTTATTTCATAATAAGCTTCATTAAGTTATTCATTATCTTCAATCGCATTAACATAGAAGGGGGAGAAAGCGTGACTACGAACGTGTAAAATAAATTTTGCGAACAGTTGGCATCAAATTGTTTACAAACTTGCGTTTCAATTCTCTGTGAAACAGGATTTTATATCGTTATTTCCCATTCTTTCTTTAATATCCAATTAGAATTCTGCATCACGAAAAAGAACTTGAAAACGGGGGTAATTAATTACTCCACTTATTGACCTTATTTACCCATCCCTGGTTTATTTGCTCTAATTTTACATCAAATCATCCCAACAGTTTTCTTTTTTTCGTCTCCCAGTAGCAGAAGTTACCCTTGTTTAACATATCATTGACATACTGCCCAATCCACTATAAACAAGACCTAATTATTTACATATTGACCGGATGCGCAGGGATTTTTTTTTTACTATCTTTTTTTATTACACGTTTGCTATCATTAATAGAAAAATGAGCGCCTTTGGCTCAGAATACCAATGAAGAAAAACTTATCGATTTTTGTTTTTCCGCGCGGTTAAGCAGTCGCAAAGCATGCAGAGCGTAAAAACTAACTCAGTGGAAAAAATGAGAGAATTCGTTTCTGAAGATGCGAGCCCGAAAGCGATTCTCAGACCTGCGTGCGAAAAACTGTTAGAACTATACCAAACGATTTTTTTTTTAATCGCGTGTTTTTTGTTTCACTTTGTGCTTCCAGATTTGCACGAAAACAAAGCAAGTTTCTCATAATATTTCATATTAGGCATGAATACTTTCTTTCTGGCAAAAGGAAAAAAGAATCCTTTAAAAATAACACGCAATATCTCATGATGAGAAATGGAATAAAAATTCAAAAACTTTTTAACTTCGATAATGTTTGTTTTCCATTTCAACCATTGGTTTTGTATCATTCAGGAAAAATAGCTAAATTGTATTAAAAAAATTAAATACTATGTTTCGAATCATAATGGAACCTAATTTTCAATTACTGACATGGTTCAATTATCAGTAAGGTTCGGTAAATAGAGAGCATCACTCTCATTACATTAAGCTGTCTGTATTTACAATAAAACAAGAACAAGTATTTTATAAATACATTTTATATCATCTATTAATTCTTAAGCCTTTTTTGGAATATTTAAAAAAATGGCATATTATTGTCGTTTTCTTTCAGCATCATTTATTGAAAAATGTTGTAGGCATTAATTACATTGTAACAGTGCATTTGTCATTTTTTTCTGAGAAAAGTAATGACATCATCGTTTAAAATTTATTATAACAAAGTATTATTTTCTTCGTACTTCGAATACAAAATATCCCTTTTTATATTTGAATGAAAATTTACATATTTGTTATTTCCGTGCTATGTCACTAAATCAGCATTTATTTATAAATTAGATAGTTGCATAAAATTTGGTGGTTTTTATGATCAATGCATGAAAATTGAAGACGTTATCGTTTTCTTATTTTAATAATATTATTGATTTCACAGATTTCTAATTCAAGAATCTTTAATATTTGATAGAAATTAATTATCAATTATTCTTAACACATACAATTTGAGATTGGTTAACTTGCTTTTGTTTCAATCATCATATTGTTACACTGTAACTTTGCTTCTCAGTTTCTTTTTTATTTTGTTCAAAGAAAGTCAATTATATCATTTCTTTTTAATTTATTATACTAAGATATTAACTTTATCGTACTCTGAATACAAAATACCCATTTTTATATTGGAATGAAAACTTTTATAAGAGTTGACTGCCGTGTTAGATCACTAAACATGCATTTATTTATAAATTGCACAAATTTTGGTAGTTTCTATGATTAATACATGAAAATTAAAGACATTATTATTATTTTTTTTAACTTTCTTAATACTAATTGGCTTCATAGATTTCTATTTTATGAATCTTTAATAATTGATAGAAATTGATTATAAATTATTCTCATCACAAACAATTTGGGATTGGTTAACTTGCTTTTGTCTCCATCGTCATATTGTTACACAATAACTTTGTTTTTGCCATTTATTTTTTAATATTAAAAATATGTTCATTAAAACAGGAAAAAGAAAAAAAAATTCAAAAATTTGTTGAATCAGCAGGAAATTTTGGTATTTTTTTAAAATAGGAGTTGAATAGGAAAATTAATGAGAATAATTAAAGGATTAATTTATTTCAATCGCTTTTACCACTGTTACAATTCTAAATAATTATGAACTTTAAAAATATTTGGGATATTCATATTTTCCCTTCGTGTCAGGACTTTTTTCCATAATTTATTCTCGAACGAAATGCTAAAGAAATACATGAATAATAATTTACATTTGGGATTACCAGCTTCACAAGCATTTTACATACTAAATAAGTAACAAATTATTTTAAATGAGTCTTATAATAATCTTCCATTTCGGATTTTTTGAATCTTAACAAGGAACAACAGTTGAAGGGCATACTTTATTTTCACAGATTCTCAATCTCCCAAATCAACCTTAATCTCTCTTCTTTAGGCTAAGATTCTTATCTCTAGATATGGGATGTTGAGGTTTACAAACTCTCACTGATTCTATTAAAAGGGTTTATTATAAACGAATTCTAATTCAATTCTGACTAATCCGATCAATGAGAATCAGGTTTGAACAATACAATTACGTTTTAGAAATATGTTTTTAGAACAGTTATTTGCAACGAGTAAGAAATAGAAAGGAAAGTAAAACATTCGGAAATATTTGCATAATAACCTGGAGACTGTACATCAAAGAAAATTTGATAGATTTTAGAACTTTTTCTTTTAACTGTTCATGTAAATCTTCCATCAAGAATTGCTATTTCTAAACATAAATTGATTCTCTTTTAAACGTAAAATAAATTTGATTCTCTTTTAAAACTTTTTTATTCTTTTTTTTATCTTATCTCTAAACATGAATTTAAACTTTTAAGAGCTATCTCTAAATTTTAATTTGATTTTCTTTTAAAGGAGTAGTCAAATTAGCTTTGCTGAAGTAGAAAAGTATGTCGAAGTATATAAGGAAATTGCATTATTTTTTATCTCATTTTTAGAGGGGGGGGGGCTTGTTCTTCTAACAAAGAAAATAGGAAAGTAGTAATTAACCAATTCCAATTATTCTGTCAAGAAATTTGTTGACATTACTGAATTACTTAAAAGTTGTTAAAACTCTCATAAAAATATTGTCTCGTAGCTCTCTCAGTTATGATTATTTTATTCCTTTTGCAAGCTTGTTAAATTTATGAAATGAATAAATTTATATTGAAATGTAGAAACTCGTACACTCGTACATCCCTTTAAATCAACCTTCCCAATTTACACTTTTTCTCTGTTTTCTTTAATTTACTCTTGTGATTCGACCTTTCCTTGTTGAATACCCTACTGTCATATACCTCTCCTCAGCCATCATTTCCTTTGAAGTTCTACTGATAATTCTTAGGGTTAAAATCTTAATAGTTAAAAAGTACTAAATGAATTTACAAAATTTGTGGGATTAATTCTTTTATCTTGAATTTATTTCCATTTTCATAAAAGTATTAGTTCTATTCCCTAAAAAATGTAGATAACATTGAAAAAAATTCACATTAACTTATGAGTAAAGCTGAGAATCGTTTATTGTGATAAGTATCTAGTCAAGTGGAAAATTCACTACAATTCTTGAGTTAGTTTTATGGTTTTCAACGTATTATAGAATTAAATTCAAATGAATACAGATATCACCGCATGTCTGGGGCTGCATCAAGTGTACTATGACAATTGTTATCAGTATATGCTTAAGACCAGCATGATATCTCTAAAGATTCTGTGTTCATGAAAGGTATAACATATTTTATTGCCTTAATACCCAGCTCTAAGTGCTTTTATTTCACTACTGTTCAGTAGCATTTCAAAGAATTGCCCTCACCCTGTTTTGGCATCCAGTGTAAACTGAACAAAACGCCTAAAGTCGGACATTGTGCCAACGCATAATAACCCCCAATGAGAGGAACACTATCCCTGACCCATCATACAGAAATACGAATCGACATCGGCGACGAGTCCAGAAACCATCATTATTTTATCCACCTGGAAAGGCAGAACTAAACAACACGCAGGAAACTTCACGTTTTTGATATGATCCTATCCCCCCCCCCCCATTGGGAATTTAGACATTCATAATTTACTCTCTTCAAACGAACTTAAAGAAACAAAATTCTATGTTGTTGGATTTTTTTTTCTCATTTTAAACCATTATATTTTATTTTAAATTGCCAACAGTGACTCTGCATACATCTAATTAACCCATAGCGTAACCCACAGACAAGAAACTTCTGCTCTAAATCAGTAACTTGGATAGTTTAGTAAAATTCTTTCGATGAACAGAATCCAAAATTCTTAATTATTTAGTTATCCTGAAAGTATTTTCAAAAAAGTTTACGTATTAATGTTTTTTGTACTATAACTTTTTGATTAAAATAGTGAAAGAAAAATAATTTTTAAATAATAAAAACTTAATTTCCAGATATGTGAAGCAAACATTTAATATATATAGATTGTTTAGTTTAAAAATTTATCATTATTAATGAATCTAACATTTAAACGAAAATTAAAAATTGTACTCACTTTTTACAGCCCATTGTTCCAGTCCTTTGATTCCTCGAAGCCATCTAAGAAGAGAAAATGTGCAGTCACTGGAAAGGTTGATATCAGCACTAAAACCCATGACCATGGGCAGGAGGTGGCGGAGGCCTTTGGACATCATCTCCTGCATTTTTATTTTAGTAGATTTCAGAGTATCAACAATTAATTGTTCCTGATCAATCATTTCGGTCGTAGTTTCGTAAATACTAGTATTGTTTGGTGAAGAAGTCGCATAGGACTTCGTTGCATAATGTTTCTCTGTTTCGGTAGCAACTTCCACTTCATCTATTTCTGTTGGATTAACATATTCCTCAAGCGTAGCATATGCTACCGATTCTGCATTAGATTTTGTTGAGAATCTTTCAATACTAGGGAGAGTGGTTATTTCATCTTCATATGCTGTGCCGAGACCAGGCACTGTAGTAGGTGTAGCATACATTGTGGAAAGGCCAATCTTTCTGTAGGTTTTTGTTGATGGTGTCCTTTCTGTTGTTGGTAATCTCTTGGGTGATGTTGTTGAACTTGAAAACATGAGTTTATGTTTCACTAGTGTGAATTTTCTGATTGTACTTTCTGTAACAAGTATTGGAGACTTATTTTTACGTTCAGATTCTGTACTTCTGTATTTTTGTGTGGGAGATATTGTAGATGAATTTGTATACTTTTGAGTTGAAAACACAGCTGGTGGATTTGTGTGTTTTTGAGTTGAAAACACTGCAGGAGGATTTGGGGGCTTTTGAGTGGAAAGTTCTACAGGTGGATTTGTGTATTTTTGAGTGGAAAAGTCTGCAGGTGGATTTGTATATTTTTGAGAGGAAAGCACTGCAGGTGGTTTTGTGTACTTTTGAGTAGAAGACACTGTAGGGGACTTAGTTGTCATCTGAACTGAAAACATTGAAGGTGAATTTGTATTCTTTTCAGAAGAAAACACTACTGGAGAATTTGTTATGCTTGATGAGTATGGTCTTGTAACTGGTTTTAGATTGATATAATACGGCCTTTTGTCTCCTTTCGAAGCCATGCTTTGATTTCGACGAGCGTTTATTCGTTCCAATGCTCTGTTTCCATTTGATGTCATATTAAAACTGAATCTTTCGTTAGAGCGTGGAGGACTACTTGTTCTTTCAAATTCTTTTGAAACATCAGCAAACGGTAATTCACTAGATATTGGATAATTTGCAGTAGCTTTTGACTCTGCTGAAATTATACTGTCCAGTATGCTTTGTGTTGTACCAGTTTTAAAATTGAAAAATGTTTTGGAACTATTTTTGATGGAGACATCAGATACGCTTTCAGCTGAACTTCGGGGCAAAGATGAATAAGTGAATTTAAGTCTTTTAAATTCAGGTTTCTCTGTAGAAGAAGCTAGAGATGGATATAAGAGTCTCGTATTGTTTCTTCGTCCTAGTACTTTATTAGCAAGATTCCATGCATTTATGATTTTTCTATGCGTAGACATGGATTGGCTATTGTCTTGAAGCGTATGTCTGGTAAATGTTTCGTGTGGCATAGCCGTTGTTGCACTGGCTATCCAAGAACTAAAATAAGGTATACTGGTAGAAATAAGTCGACGATAAGCGAAATTCGTAACTGGATGCTCTTCAAAAATGGTCCAATTGTTGATAACATGTTGAGGACCTCTAAAATATTTTCTTGGTTCAGCATCGCTGTTTTCATTTTCTAAATCTATCGGATATTCAGAAGAAGTTGTTATATCTTCAAATTTTTGAAACTGGGCTTTATTACGTACATTAATACCAAAAGGTGCAACAGAATGATCTGAGAAAGAACCAACATCATTGAAGGAGTCTTTTAAACTATTATCATTTTTGTACTCGTTTTGTATATTCAATGTCGAATTTTTCCTGAATATTTCAGCTGGTATATATTTAATATCACGGTTCCACTCTAACGCAGGTTCGGTATTGATATTCCCGTTATGAATTTGCTGAAAATCAGGTAAATACTTTGGCTTCTGTGCATAATCATGTTCACTGGATACGTTCATCACTAATATAGGGATACGTTCCACGGATTTTGAACTTATAATTGGTTCAAGTACCGAACTAGATTCAACATTGTTTTTATTGTGATCAGAATGCATTTTATGGTTCTTCAATTCCGGAACTTTCGCTAAATCAAGAGAACTTTTTGTACTTTGTTCTATGCTGCTTGTTTCAATGGACATGAACTGAGGAGGCAGATCTACTATGGGTTCAAAAGTCAGATTTGGTTTGTTATCTATATGATAAAATTCTTTTGAGATATTTTTATATTTCAAAGTTTTTTCATCATTAATTGCTGGCAATATTTCTGGTTTGATTGTACGAATTAAATCACTAAAACCGTTTGGAAGTTTGGGTTCTAGGTTCATACTTTCTTTTATTGCAGGCATAACAATCGGTTTCTCTTTTTGGTATAATTTAGTCTGATCCTTCACAGCAAGGGAAGAAGAAATATTTGATTTTTGTAAATCCGTTGGTTTATTTATTTGTGCCGAAGTAAGACCAAAATTTTCTAGGCGGAAATCCCAGTATTTTTTCACTGTTTCTGTTTTATTTAAAGGATTTTCTTCAACTGTATGAACAACTCTCAATTTATCATCTGGAACTAAATCTCTATGAGGAACCTTTGGCTTGTTGCTTTGCAAATGAGGTTCTTCAATGTTTTGTGAACCACTTGTATGTTGGTCATCATCATCTTCTTCTGCACCATATGTATCAATGCCAAATGTTTCAGCATTTACTTTTGGAATATTTGGATGATTATTCACATGACCAACTGGATTATGTTGTCCGAAAAAATTCTCTTTTTGAAAATGAAAATTTGGAGGAGGAATCACAGGAAATCTCTGGTTTGTATTTTTATTTTTATATAATTCAGGAGACGATCTTGGCGGGAATCTATTACCATTTTGATGTTCTGATCCTGGAAATCTTTGAGGAGCTATTCCTGGTTGAGACTGACGAAAATTATGTCGGTGTTTTACAGGATCTGAGGATGTAAATCCTGACGAAAATGGCCTGTTTGCTTGAGATGGAAACTTTTGAATTGCTGGTTGGCTGTGGGAACTAACCAATGGCTGTGTCTCAGGAAGTAGAGCGACATTTGGGTACATATTATAGTTCGGCTTTTGAGTGACTGGTATATGATGATAGACATCAATTACCCTGTTTTTCTTTGGACGTCCATGCATTTGAGGAGTTGGATTTATGGCCGTTCCCTTAAAATTCTGAGATAATCTATTCGGCGATGGATCTGAGTGTAGGGATGGAACAGGCATGGATGCTGCGCTACTTTGTCGGAATGGCACTCTTTGTTGTCCTGCACTATTAGGATTCTGAGAATTATACATGGGTGGATGTCTGGGCATTCCGTCATTGTTTGGTAAGCGCATAGGTCTTCTTGGAGGTTGAAGTCTTGGTTGTTCCTGATGATTGTACCGATTTTGTGTCCTTATATTCTGTTGCCCTGAATTATGGTTGGTACCATAGGCCGGATAATAGCGTTGCTGTTGTTGCGACTGTACTTCCGAAAGCAGTACTGGCTGAAGTTTTGGATGGGAAAAAGCCTTAATAGGCCTTTGACCATGATGAGATGACTGGCGTATAGGAGGATTTTCAGCAGGCCTACTTCCCCTAAAAGACATTCTTAAATCTCTCATTCCTCGTTTTATTACACGTTGTATACCATTGGCTACACTTGGCAATTTTAAAGGGTTTGTGTTTTGTTGAAGCCACTTTAGATATCCATTCTGAGCACTTGATTTCAAAGGTGTCCTAAATCGGGATACAGAGTTCCTTTTTGCTGCTTCTGAAACTACAACAATAGCAAATAATAAGAAACACCACTTCATCGTAATACTTTTACAGTTTTGATAATTGACAGCTGGGCATATGTTTAATCTTTATTTCAATAAACCTATCCAATTCTAAATGTTGACGTAATTTCACACATCCAGTTTCTAATGTTCAAGATCAAACTGTTCGTAAGCCTACAAAAGAAAATGAAATAAGACGTAAATAATTTTACCAACTTACTATAAACAAATTATTTTATAAAAAGTGAAATACTTATTTCTTTTTTAATCATTAACTTTTATCCTTTCTTTAGTGATATTATAGCAATTGTTTATGTAAATCTTTTTAAGAGAAATCATTAAAATTTTTATCAAGTACTCTTAACATAGATTTCAAATATTGTCTTATGTAACAGATGTATTTAAATTTGGTTTGAATAAATACTGTTTTTATAGCATTTTAAATAGACACTTGATATTGGGTCAAGTTTAAAGCGCAAGTGTTTGCGCAAATCACTTATACTTGCTTTGCTTTATTTTATCCGTATTCTAAACTTTTTTAAATTGTTAATACTATGAAGAATAGATATAAAAATACTAATGGAGGAATGGATAAAAGTAGGCCGCAATCTCGCTTCTATTTTTATAACGATATCAAAAGATTTTTTCTTGGTGGATCTATTAGGGAAACTGATTTTATCAGTGTTAAAGTAGGAGTAATATTGTCAACAAAGAAAATAGTCGAAATTTAAGTTGTAATTAAGAGATTTATACCAAATAAATATTATATTTCCTGTAAAATATCAATATACATAACCATCAAATACCGTCTGTAACTCTGGAAGAAATTTAAAATTATCTCTGCGCCGTTTACTGCATTATTATAGAATGCGCAACTCCCAACTTTAATTTTGGCGTCAAGCAATTCAGCGAATTCTTTGATATATTTAAAATAATTGATTAATCAGTATGCGAATAAACCTGAGCATAAATAAATAATTCATCTAATGCTAATTCATAAAATTCTCATGTTATGGATTAGATTGAAAGTCATAGCTAATAATTACTTTCCAATTTTTATCATGTGAGAACATGATGTTACTTTGGTCTGAGGTTTTTGAAGCCTCAAAAGGCGTAAGCAACAAATTGTTGAAGCCTCAAAATGCGTAGACAACAAATTGGCGATTTATCGCTTGAGGCATCAATTTTTCGCTTTTGGGGTTATTAGAAAATAATACAGAAAGTTGTCACATTTGGAGATTTATCGCAAACTAAAGTTACAACTTGATTTCCAAATTATTCATTCTCTGAATTCTTACGAATTGTCATAATCAATTTAAGTCATTAACCAGTTTAAACCGGTAAGAAACGATCACAGGACTATCAGATTTTCAGTCTATATTTAGAAAAACTATGGTTTTTTCCATCTTAAAATCGGTCGAGCTCCAA
>JAPMOR010030855.1:191744-253922 GCA_026543865.1 Argiope aurantia | reverse complement strand
GTGTGTGTGTGTGTGTGTGTGTGTGTGTGTGTGTGTGTGTGTGTGTGAAGATTTTGAATTTTTTACTTCGTTTTATTTCTATCCCGGGAGGCATGATTTTTGTACCAGCAGAAGCGACAAGCACAACACAGAACGACACAACAAGAAGTGAAAAAAGGCCGATGAAAATTGTATCCCTATGAATATATACTGTGAGATTTCAATAGGGATTTCCTGCACGAGTCGATCACAGGCTAAGGAATTATAGAGATCTTTTAAAAGAATGTACTAGACTCGCCACTTTACTCGGAATGTGGGAACTTGTCGGCTTTTAGCCGATTCAGCAATTTTAGAACTTAGCAACAGGAAAATGATTATGAAATGAAAAGGTGATTGAATAAACATTAAATAAATAATTAATAATTAAAAATATATACACATTTTCGATTTACATTTAATCGATCAATTACTATAAGTAAGAATTTGTACACTTCTATAATAATACGAGTAAGAATTCACTGAATGAATCATACATTTGACATTATTTAAAAAAAAACTGCTTTGAGAAGATAACAACAAAAAAAGGAGCTTTTTTGTCTTTTTAAGAAAATAACGACAATTCATTCGCTAATAGGTCAAATGATACTCTCTCTCTCTCTCTCACATACACACACACACGCACGCACGCATACAAAACTAGAAAGGTTTTATTCTGTTTTCTACTGTTTTTATGTAAAATACTCCTTTATATTTTGCATTCAAAATTAATATAAAAGTAAATTTAATTAAATTGCTTTGTTGTGCCCTCTAATTTATTAGATTTAAAATAAAAATAATACAGTAATACAGTATTATCAAAATAAAAATAATACAGTATTACAGTATTATTATATAAAATAAGTATTATCAGTCATTTCTACAGACAGCATTTAATATAAACTGTATATATATATATATATATATATATATATATATATATTTTTTTTTATATATATATATAACGTTAACTATGTAGCACAGAAATCGCGATATTACTTATTGTCGAATGACAACAATCAAATGCAAATAAAGCATCATACGAATTTCAAATTGCTGCAGTGAATGTTTTCAGTTTCATTGAATATAACGCATCATTTAATTAATTAATAGAACTGCAAAAAAAAAATTAGAAATTTTCTGAAGGTAAGTCACTGTGTCTCCAGAAAGTGCATTGAATCAAAGAAAAGAAGATATAAAAGAAATCAGAGAAATCGGCTTCAAACAAATCTTAATTCCACTCAAAAACAGGCTTAACTGTCGCTATATAAATAAATATTATGAATTGTGTACGGAAATTGATGATTATATTTTCCTTTTCAGTCGTTCAAATAAAACGGTGAAATATTTTTAAAAATGCAATTTATATTTAACATTTAATAGTCTAAAATTTGGGCGAACAAACTGGTCGACAAAGGCGGCTAGTAAGTAAGTTAATAAGTTCTTAAGTATATTTTGCAAAATTACTTTCCATTGTTTTAGTTACTGGGTTTATAATAACTCTCGTTACAACGATATTGAATACATTTTTTATGTACTCTTTATTACTGGTATACGATCAAAAGTAAATGTTAAAAATAAAATAAAAATAGACGAACCAAGCTAAGAATTATCATGCTTACGATATTTTACTAGAAAAGCAAGAAACAGCTTTGATTTTTTTTTTAAATAGAGTCAATTTATGCAATGCAGCACTGACTGTGTTTAATTTACATCTCTTATCTGTTTTACAATATACTGTGATACCACGTTTTATTAACTTTTAGTAAGATAAACAATGTATTCCAAAATTAAACTGATGCAAAGCATTTGACCTGTATCACGTAAGCATTAACTAATTTTACTCTCAAGACATAAAGACTGTGCATTATAGACTTATTTCACGCATTACTAATATCACATTGCAAACATAAACTAACTGCGTCTGTTAGAATAATAGGTTGTTTTTGGATAGTGATGTAAAATCACGTCCTTTAGTTTCCTCCAGCAATATGTACGATATGGATTCCAAGGTTTAAATTGCCAAGGGGCATATACTGAGTTTATTCCCTTTATTTATGATTGGAAGATTTGAGTTATATATTCGAAAACAAAAGAAAATAAGGAAGAAAAACTACATAAAAATCAAAAACAATTAGGAAACACAATTTAGTAATGTTCAAAGTTTTTACCTTTCTCATGCTCGATGATTGAGATTGTTTATTTGAGATACTTCGAGATTTTTGTGAGATAAAAGCGATAGTTTCAAATACCTTTTTAATAATTTAATAAATTAATTTCTTTTTTATTGAAATTTAGTGACAAGAAAATGAAATATGAGATAAATTCAATGATTAACATATTTAATTGTCTGCAAGTTAAAAGCATGTGAAGGCAGTTACAATGAGTTAGAAAGCATTACATCAACAAAAACATTATTTCTAAATTTCATAAAATTAAGTCAATAAATGTGTTTCTAAAATGAAAATTAAAAAAAAATTGAAGATTGTTTTTGCTCTTTCCTAGTTTATTATTATCAGAATAATTTTGCTTAGAGCTACAGCTTCTTAGTCCATCCTCTGTCTTACGAATTGGGTTTGCTTCAAGAAACCGCATCAAAACGTATATAGTTTGTTGTATAAAACAGATATAATTGCAACCCAATGTACAAAAGATAATTTATAATGCAATAAAGAACTTTCGAAAAATGCAACTTTAAAAATCTTCAAGTAAAACTTTTCAAAAAAAGTTGTATCTCAAATTGTATATTTTGGTACTGGTTTTCTATAATTCATAATTCTGAATTCATTTAAAATGGCTTTTTGACTTTTTTTTGACAACAGCGATATATTATTCAAAGTCTTGATTGTAAAATTCTTGTGAATAAAAATGAAAAATTCATATACACTTTTACATTAAAAAAATCCAAATCAATAGATTTTTTTTTTCAAATTTTGAGAGATGGTATAATGAAAATGAATCAAAAATTAGTTTTTTAATTAATTATTACCTATAGTTCCATATAAAAATTAATTTTTAGTGTAGATATTTTAGATATTTTTATCTACATGCCTCCAAGTTTCCTTTCGCAATGTTTAATTAAGTTTAGTATCATGCTTTAAAAATTATCAACGATTTATAGAAGAATTGACTTTCAGCGTCTTTTCAAATCATTTCATATATTCTGAACTTCTCGAGAAGCTAAGAGCTATAAAATATGATATTGATTACAAATTCCTTTGAAGATAATGATGATTTTGTAATATTTTATTTGAAAGTATTTTTCATATTGAAAATATTATATTTATCTTCAATATACTGCTTAAATTGGTTATACCGAAAAGAAAGAGAAACAATGAATGTGTTCTTATTTCCAAATGTAAAATTAGTAACAAAAAATTATGCAGTCAATATATGCAATATATATGATATATTGTCGATACATTGATATACATTTGGCGATTACTTATATATCCAAACAATAAGAACATTTAGAAGAAAGTGGGGTAATATCGTGCAGTAGGTAATTCCGTACACAGCTATTTTCGGCAATAAAAAGAGATTGAAATTGTCTTGGACTCCCCACCTACATTCTGGAAAAATATGCATTAGAAGAAGTCTCATCTTCTAATTTCTCGCTTTTATTATAATATTTATCGATATCGGAAGAAATACACATTTTTCTGTCCTTTCAGGTTTCTAATTTTTAAATTAAAACTCTTTTTCTAAGAGATAAAAATAACTTTCATTTTTCAAATATATTGTTAGATCCAACGTTTTCTAATTCAATAGGTTATTTTTTGAGCAAATTTAGAGATATTTTAATCGATACAATGCCTGTGAAATAAATAAACTCTTAATAGGGTAATTCCGTGCAATATGACAAATGATGCGCTGTATTATTCCCTATCAAAAGAAGTACACAGTATTAGTCTGCACTAAAAACCTTATACCTAAAGAATACCTTGTTTATTTTATAGTTGTCTCGAATTCATATACGAAGCACTAAAAGAAATCTTGGAGCAAATTTCAATTAAAAACAGTTATTAAAACTATTTTCCAGAAAGACCGAAAATTCAGGGAAAGTGGGAAGACTTTTATAATCTCTAAAGCCCCCTTATATGAGACAAATTTTTACAATCTAATATTTTGGAAAATCACTTTGAAAGGAAGCCGATTTTCTCATTTTTCCAAGAAAGAGCGCATCAGGCAGCGGTGGTCAGGTTTCATAGTCAGGGTCGGAGGAATCCAGATTCAAGACCAGATTTCATCGAAAAAACTGTCTAGTAAGCGGGTATGGTGCACGTTAAATCTAGTTGTCCTCTCGCTGATGTTGTTAGGAAGTTAAGAAAGGGGAAGTGCCATCTCAGATGTCGTCCTCGTCATCTGACTACAGTTCAAAATTACAAGGTCCTTCTCAAAATAGCCTTAAGGTAAAATGGGACGTTAATATAACTTAATAATACCAAGCCTGAATGTACTCTGAAGTTAGCCAGGCAATTTCGTCGGCATTCTATAATTATACTATTGTGCTGCATCCAATCAACTTAAACTAATTTAGATAAATAGATAATAATAGGCAGTATGGATTGGTTGAGATTATTTGTTAAAAACACTTTGCCCATATCATTAAAAAAAAGATCAAATCGGCAATCATAAACCGTATCGATGATTTTAATTAAGTGTAAATCAAAAGCTACTTAAAAAATTTGAAAGCAATTTTTGAAAACAGCAAAATAATTGAATATAAAATCTACAATGAAACCGAATAAAAACGGTGTAAAAGCCTGAGGAAAAACTGGGGCCAAAAGGGACGAAGTATTTATGCGTCTTAGATCCTCGTAAATAATGCCTTCTAGGTTTGTACTTTCAACAGTGTAGGAATTCGAGCTTTGAAAATTACAAAGACAGTAATACTATAAATTATTAAATTTGCTCTAGAGAAATTCAAAAAGATTATAGCAAGTGCGAAAGCTTTTTTTAATTTTGCTCCTTATATTAATTTAATAACGTTGTTTATTTTAATAATGAAATTGTTCTTTATTTTAGCAAAATATTCGAATTTATCTTTACAGAATCATAAAACAACAGTGCGTTTGCATCTAATTCCCAAAATTTCTGCTGAAAATAACATGCACAGAGCTTCCCCACTCATTATATGAGATTTTTTTTTAAAGTTCATGTGTGGGATAACATATCGCAAATGTACATTTACGAAACTGATTATTATTTTAAAAAATGTAAAAGAATCAGATAAAAAAACAGTTGCTCTCACTTGTCCTTAATGAATACTGAAAATTAAACAGTGAAAATAGGTACGCGAAATTCCCCATTCTCTACCGCTATTTGGATTTCAACAGCTTAATTAGTTTGTGTTAATTGTAAGTTCCTTTGTGCTTTAAATGTTTATTGTAAAGTTATTGGTAAGTTTAGCGTATAACCTAGTAAAAATTGGACCTGAAAACGTTTTCATTCTAAACGACGCTGCTCTATATACGTCAGCTACTTGTATTGGACAGAACTTTAAAAAAAATTCTTTGCTTTTTTTTCTCTTCTTTTATTTGCACATCCATTGAAACACCATTTAATTTGATTTTTGTTAATTTTCTGAAATTAAATATTTAAAGCACGTTTTTGTAAATATTCAGCAAAATAATAAATTAGGTGCATAATAATATGGCAAATATTTGGTCCATTTAAAAATTTATTAGAAAAAAGCCGAATATATTGATAATTTAATAGATTTGATGTTGAATATTTGTTTTTTTAGTTCATATACTATATATTCTGTATTGAAGCAGTTACTTCATTTAAAATCCAATACTGTACTTATAACAATCAGTTATTATTGCTTACATCACAGAGTTATTCTATCTAATTAAGCAGAAATTGAAAAAAAATCAAATCAAGAGTTTATAAAGAATATTTAAATACATTCTTTTGAAAGATTTTTTTTTTTGATGAAGAGTTTAAAAACAATGAACGTAGAAATTTTTCGCCCACAACTTTTTCGCAGAATTTTGCGCATAATATGCAATGAAAATGGAGAGTTCCTATGAGATTTCATTTCATTTGTGATGGAACTGAATATTCTTTATTGAACATTAATAAAAATACTTTAAAAACATCTAACATTCTCTATTCTGCTGACGGATTATCAATGATATTATTGATTTTAAAGGATTACTTTCATGATTTTGGTAATTTTCGAAAATAATTTTAGAGAACAATAACTCAAAATCATAATTTTTATGCCATCTTAGAAGAAGAAATATTTTCTGTTCATTTATGTCAGTTTTATGAATGTGACTTTTAAATTTCTCTAGCTTCCAAAGAAGAAGAAAAAAAATTCTTTTTTTTTATTACAGCTGCGGTAACTTGCAAGCGAATAAATATGTTAAAACTTTTCATTCGACGATATGACAATATGCACAACAACTAAATTTTCGGTAATGTATTCCCAATATTTAAGTGGCAACGTGCAACAGAAATGGGCAATTTTTTTATGGCAGCGGAGACGAACTGACAAACATGTAAGGAATCACAAAATTGATACGAAATTCCAATCGATAGTAGATGATTTAACACATTTTTGGAACTAAAAAAAAAGCTTGTCAAAGTAGTAAAAGTACTAAATACTAAAAAAAAAATTATTCTAATCTATGAGATTTGAGCATTCTCTGACTCGTTTAGAAGAGAATTCAAAAAGTTTTCAAAATAAAGAATACACGAATACTTGTTTCTTGAATTCTCAGAAGTATTAAATACTAAATGGATATAAAAAAATTAGAACAGTCATATTTTCTAAACCTTGCTTCTCTGTGTTTATAATAGTGGTCATTTTAAGCTGAAGTTAGTTTAAAAGTGAGCAATAAACGTTTTTTTTTTAGTTATTGTTACAAAGAGTTTATTCCTTAGATTATCAGATGAAAGCTATTATTGAAAACATACCAAAGAAATTTACTTTAAAATGAAAATTATTGAATGATATTCATTCTTCGTTTGTTTTTAAAATAAAAAAAATATGTTTATTGCAATTTGGAAATCATAAATGTTCTCTATAAATATATATATAAAAAATGAGTATTAAAACTTTTATCAACGGTCGATTTTCAAACAGCATAAAAATATTTATATTTGTTAAATGGTCAGACACATCAATAAACAAAAAATATATGAATTTCATGTTTTTATGACATATGCAAAAATGTTTAGATGAAAAATAAAAAACGGAATTTTGGATCAAACAGGTAAAGAATATAATTCGGAGAATTTACTGAAATTTAACAAACTTTATATTGCTGATATTCATTATAATGCGCTACCAAGTAATTTTTAATGCATAAGTTTATTGAAAAATTGTTACATATTGTTTTTTAGAGCCATTCGAATTTCGAATAATACTATAAAAATAGAACAATAAAATATAAGATGTTTTATTGAAAAGCATAAATGGAGAGATAACTATAATCTAAATGCTGCAGAAAATCGTAGTAGGTTTGCCTCAGATGGGCATCGATATTATGCTTGGAAATATTAGATAATATATACAAATCATTTATTCCATTCCTTTTTGTTTTAGATTCAGATAGACGAATTAGAATTTTCTTTAAGTTTAAGAAATTAAATAGAAGATTTAATGTCAATAAAAATGGCAGTGTAAACATGAAGGAAAAATTAATATAACAATAAAAATTCCATTAATGCTGAGCGATTAAAAATTACTACTCCAATAAAAAAAATATGATTGCTGTTATAATATAAAATATGAGAATGCCTTCAAAATTAATTACTGAGTCGTACATTCGAGAAAATCGCTTATTCGTGTAATTTTCATTTATTAAGTCTATTTGCTATTGTATTATTTGAAAACTATAATTAAACTGAAAAATTAAGTATTAAATTTTCGAAAATGCATTTGTTTCCAGAAAATTTTATAACATACTATGAAAAGATATCTTATGAAGATTATGAATGACCGCTTTCGCAATTTTTTCAATGAAAATGCAATCAGTTTCATTATTCTGAGCTAGTTAAATAAACATAAGAGCTCTATGAATAGTACACAATAGTGAAAAACAATATTGCATAAAGCTATAATATTTCTGATCTTGTATAATACTATATAGTATAACCTATTATAACACAGCCATACATTTTGAAGGCAGTTCTCTAAAAAAAAAAACGTATTGAGGCAACAGATATTTGATACACTAAATTCCCTTTCCTTGGACATTCAATACTCACCCAACGAGAGGTCGGTCTTCTGAAGAAAGCAAACTTTCCCCTTTGCACACTATTCTATCCGTTCGAATTCGATCACTGCGTTAGTGTGTGAGCCGACAAGCGAACTCATCCCTCGAAAAAGATCCCGTTAACCTAAATAAAACAGAACGCTTCACAACACGTTGAGCGCGCCCGAGGGGGAAAAACAAGATGAAGAAAGGGGCTTAAAAACTTGTAATCGTCTGCAGATACGGTTGATTTGGAATGTTTTACTCGAGCTCTCGTTTTACCGTTTGTCAGCAAATCGTTTGGGAAAGCTGACACTTGGGAGAAAATATTTAAACGGTGGGGTCATAATTTGTTTGGTCTTTTCGTTGCAATTTGTTATATCCTTTAGTTTTTCTTTATACGACCAGTAAAATCCTCTAATTTGGAAGCTTAGTCTTCAAACAGTCGTTATTTTTTTTAAACCACAAAATATTTATTTTGGCAATCGATGCTATTTGTAGATGCTATGCCATATTATCTGTTTGAAAAAAAAATGATGATTCAGGAAAAAGTTGATTGCCATTAATGTTGAAAAACTTTGCTTCCGAAATTGTTATATTTTCGATATATACTACATCATATTATATTAATGCCACAATTACTCTGCTGATTGAGAAATAGAGCTAAATAACATTTTCCTATCAGGAGAAGCTAATGGCGTTATTTTATTGAGTAGTTTATAGAATAATTGCTACATTTTCGTATGTAGAATAAAGCCATCGTATGTAAATAATTAATGCCCTACCTAAATTCTCAGGTAATTATATTTTACAAACAGCTTTCCGCAAGGATTAAGGGCTGTTAACATTTTTAATTAAACATTTTATGTATTTATTCTCAATGAACTCCTCAGCAAAGAACTTTAAACTTCAAACTATGGTAACCTTGAACTGGCTACTCCGACCCACCGGAAAAAATCTGAATGACTGGACAGCCGCAACAGCAACACAGACAGGAACTGTGGTTGAGTCCTAAAGGCCTTCACCGGCCACGGTACAACCCTTCCCTTGGGTCCGTCCCGTCTAGAGAAACCAGACTCCCATCATTTTGTATGTCCACCAGGGTGGCAAGAAGCAGCCACCATCCGGAAGCCTCTCGTGCTCAATTACGAAGTGCTTCCCACCTCCCGTGGAACTCAAATTTTGGTACACACAGAACACGCATTATCATAAAAGCCTTACATTGTTCAGTTCTAAGTGCAATGCTTCTCCTTAATTTTCCGTCTGCTCTCCTACAATTTTAACTTTTATTTGAAAAACGTAGATGTTTAAATGTCAATTAATTCAAAATCTTTCTTTCTAAAGCTTAACACTTTCAATTAGAATATGAGAATAGGAAATACAATCGTTCAATACAATGGGAGGTCTATGTGTATTATAGAATATTTTTTTTATAATTTTGTAATATCTCAAGGGATAATTTAATGAAAATTTCTTTGATTCAAAAAAAAATTCACCGCACTACAATAAGAAAGCAATTTGCATGCGATAAAAAAGATGATGCACTTTTATATATTACATAAAAGAGCAGCAGTGTTTAGAAATGAAAGCACTTTAAAAAAAAACTCATCATTGCTTATTTGTGAAGTTAAACTGAATGACGTTAGCAACAATAAAAACAATTTGAGTTTCTTTAAAACAGTGCAATATATCGTGGTAAAATAAGTCTAAAATATTTTCTTAAAAATTAATGTAAAATGGATAGAAATTGTACAACAATTAAATTGGTATCATTGGAAAAACACGTTTTTTTTTTTTTTTTTTTTTTTTTTACTGAAAACGCATTGAACGTAACTTTGACTGAAAACGCTCATAAAACCTGGTATTTTGCAGCAAAAAACTATAATATTAATCTAAAAAAATTAATAACGATTCAATGAAATAGATATATTTATTTTGAGATAGAAATATACTTGAAATAGATATGTTTACGTCTAAGTGTTAAGTTTAATTGAAGATAATGGCATAACTAAGGTTATTCTGAGTCGTAGAAGCATTTTTGAAAATATTTCATAGTTTAGCCATATGAGCCGATAATGGGAAAAGGGCTTCCGCATATTTTTCCATGGTCCTCAAAAAATGATTTTAGTTTCAAAACCTAAATGAATCAGCGAGAGTTGTCTCCCCGAAACTTTCTTGTATATTCACCACTAAAAAGTCTTATACCATTTAACTCTAACATATAATTATGGATTTTAAATATTGTCAATGTTCTTTAAACATACACGAAATATCCATATAAAAATTATGCAGAGATGCTTGTAAAAGACGAGCATGAGAAACAATGCCTCATGAATACAAATTTACTTTAACATTTTCTGGCCTATTAATCTGAATTTTGAGTTTAAATTTAGAATTTCTGAAAGTGTCGTTATTTCCGCACTGATATTAACTGAGCACCAGCTACTGAATCCAGTAAAAAGAAAGAAAAAAATTCTCAATTCCGAAAATATCTCCAATTAAGTATTAATAAATGTAAATCTATCAGTTGGAAAGTCTGACATTCGGACAATCGAATCCAAAAAGATATTGTAAAACTAGACTAAATCAGAAATAAAATGGGTATTCTAAGACAGCTTGAACAGAACTGTTAGCAAATAGATTTCTATTAAAATTTATTTCGGAGATAGAATCGAATAATCGTTTCTGCAAAACTGAGACAAAAGACTAATGTCAGGATCGCAGCTGGGAAGAACCAGAATGTTCCAAAGACGGAAGAGGAAGCAAATTACATAAAATCAGAATAAAGAAGTTTAATTATGATTCTATAAACGAAGACAAGACACGAGTTTTTAGGTTATACCGTTCGGATAGACTAAAATACGAGAAACGAATTCTTAAACTGACCTAGAAACATGACGCAAGAATTATTAGTGTTGATTTGTATTTTCATTGTCACGAGTCCTCAGCTAAAGAAATATATATATATATATAACGGTCTCTAAAAATAGAATCAACTATGAAATAAGTTATTACTTTTGTGTTTGTTTTTATAGAGACCAGTTAGCAGATGCGTCTTTCATTTTTCACTAAAAACTTTTTCAGCGAGGATATGTTTTCAAAACTTCCTATTAAAAACAGGAAATATTAAGTTTATAATAGAAGAGAATCTTTTCCATACAAAGTGAAACAAATTAATCTTTTATATTCTCTTCTACTGTTTTTTTTTCTTCGTACAAGAATTTTGTTCTTGTATTTTGCAAAACAATTTATTAGGTGAAGTCATTTTTGATGATTAGATATAAAACAAGGAACAAAAAAAGAAAGACAGGAACAAAGAAAGGAAACAAAAGAACATAGCATATATTTTCAATGGCCGGTATCTTAACAATAAATTACATAATTAGTATCAAATTTCTGACACGAAACTTTATTATTGTTTGGTAATTTTTTATGATACATTCATTGATAAGAAGAACAATGATATCTTTATAAATACGGAACGATTGGTTTAGTGTTAATTTTGCTTGGGGGAATTCATGAGAAAATTGTGCCCAAACGATTCTTTACAGAAATTATTGCATAATTTAACGTAGGCAAATCGATAAAAATTAATTTAATTAATAGATTAAATTAATTTAAAAATTAGAATAATATTAATACTTTATCAAATACAATTCATCAATTTCCTTTAATTTATTATATACGTTTGGTTATTATGAACTTCGAACGTCTGTTTAAATAATATTGTTCTAATATTGATGCGGTGCAGTCACAAATTATGATTAATGCGTGAATAGAAACTTATGCGTTTTCACAAGTAAATAAAATAAAACAATTTACTTAAATCATTCACACAATGTTAAATTAAAAATTGAGTTGGAATGTGAGACTAAACAAATCAGTTGATTAAAAGAGGGACTCTTAATACATACTATTTAGTGCCACAGATTGTCTAAATATGCCACTGAATGTAATCATGTTTAGTTATGTATTTATTTTAGAATGCATGTAATACTGAAACGGCCATGATTTGAAAGAGTGTTATTAAAGGCCACTTCTAATTTGCCAAAATCAATAATTTGGGGGGGGGATAAATAAATTTTTACTGTTATTAGATTCATTATTTGAAATAATTATTACGTTTATTATTAAAATAAATTATCAAGTTTATTATTATTTATCAAATTATTTTTTAAATTATTGTCTGATCAATTAGACATGACAGTTTAATCCTTTCTCTTGTATTATCAAGAAAAAATAATCACTTAAATCTTTAAAACATTTAAAGAAATAGTGAAAATTCTCATAAAAGGCGCACTCAAGTCAAAATTTTTGAAGCAATATAATCCACCTTGAGATGACAAGGAACAACTTATTTTTAATACAGCATTAAAAAAAAGAAATCAGAAACAGTAAGATAAATAGCTTTTTGAAAAAAAATAAATTTTCGGAACTTGGCATTTGCCTTCAACATCCTGTATTTAACAACAAACTAACGCTGCCATCTTTAAATCCTTTGATAACTAAAAACCATAATCCTTTCATGCAGACGATTTAATTTTTTTGAAAAAAAATGAAAAATTATGTCCTTTTGAAGCATTTTTGCAAACGCGGGATTTAAATGCAAAAAAAAAAAAATCATTAAACGAAAGAAAAGTATTACAACTCCGTCCTAAATTTGTGATAATGTCTCTTTTGGCATGACGGATCGATATTTCGTTTTTTGAAGCCTGATTTTCGGTTCTCTTTTCATCGCTCAATCCAACTAAACAAAACGCTTATTTCCGTAAGCAATCATTCGTTAAAAAGAAGATAACTGAACCGTTTCAAACTCGGAACCGGAGTGCGATGAAATAACACAGGGGTTCTTCGTTTCATAATTTCTCTTTTTCTTTCTTAACGGAAAAGGGTTGTTCTTTCAGAAGCTTCGCATTTAGTCGAAGTTTAAATGGTTCATGCCTTCTCAAAGAAGTGGCTCGTGTAGTAAGATCAGTCGAGCGTTTAAATTATTGTAATTAAAAACTTTCGCACTTGGTTTATTACAAAAGAATCAATGAGTTTTTCTTTAATGTTCAACGGAAGGAAACAAACGCTGTAACCTTTTTCTGCTTTTTTAATGGAAAGGGCGTGTGCATGTGGATATTTTGGTGATGCAATATATGCAATTTAAGGTATTGAAATGGAAATATAAGGAATTGGGGTTCAATAAATTGACAAGACATTTCAGATTAACTGAAACAGTCCAACCATTTCAGTTTCTGTTTTGATTTTAAGTAAGATGTCTTGAATTGTCTCTTATTTTCTTTGATTTATTTGAAAGAAAAATTATTTGATTTTATATTTGATTGATTATTTGATTTTAGACTATTGATTTCTAAAGTATAGTCATCAATATTTACTATGTGAATACATTTTACTGAAAAAGTAATATTCCATCTATTCCACCCATCTTTTGATTGTTATTGAATTCCTTTTTATTATTAGTAACACGTCAAAAACAAATAATCAGATATAGGACTCAGTTATGATCTTCTACATAGTTTGATATTCCAGTATCTAGAATGTTCTGAGTAGTTCGAAAAAGAGGGTTTGAAAGTAATTTTGAAAGCGGTACAAAAGTGAATTTGTGGTATTCTTGATCGGTCACTGCAAATTTAAAACTTTATTTTAAATTCTATTCATCTCTTAATTTAAAAAAAAAATAGATATTGTAATTTTTATGCTATTTAAACTGTTAATCATCTAAAATTACTAAGATAAATGTTTATATTCTAAAAGTTCAAAAAGCGAAATGAATCAATTTTATTTATAACAAAATTTGGTCTTAAAACAATGGAGGTCTATTTTGGGACATTTTTCATAATTCAGTGGTCAGATGACGAGGACAGCACATCGGCCAGTAAGCTCTCTGCAAACTTCTCCTTTAAACAAACACATTTGACCTTCGACGTCAAATTTAACTTGCACCAGTACCACGTAAATATTTAATTTCGGAAAGTGGTTTTAATACCTTCGAGTTTCAAATCCGAGATCTCACCATTAGGCCAAAATTACCTGCGGTTCAGAATCATGCGGCTGCCATGGATAACTCCAATGTCAAAAATAATCAACAAAAATGGGTTCCGTAAAAACTTTCTTGCATACTGTCTGATAAAGGTGCATCCATTCCAAAATTAATGATGGAATTGGGACTGAAAATAAATATCTGACCACCATGAATGCGCAGATTTTTATTTTTAAAGTCTCACATATGCGAGTTATGTGCTTCGTAGTATAGGAAAGAAAATTGGTTCTTGTATATCAGTTGCATGACATTGAATAATAATTACAGTTTGGTGTGATCATCGACATTTCTTTCTTCTGGCGATTAATCGCCGGCGAGCTGTCGATATCAGAAAATTGAAAACATATTTCGGACAATTTTCTTCCCTACTGACTGAGAATAAATTTGACATAAAGCTACGACTTCAGTAGCAAGATCACCTACCAAATTGCATTTATTTATTACGTTTTTAAAATATTGTGTTTGCATACTTTCGAGAGAGCAAACTGACAGACAATCACCCCTTCGACAGATTTAATTCAAAATTTGATAAGAATCTGTATTCTGTATGCTAAAACTGGGCACTAAATCTTATCTATCTTGCTATATATGCTTTGTAATTATTGTGTTCATATCTACTCGAACAGCTCTCATGTACAAAGACAAAAATTCATTTGTATGAATTTCTTCCGAAATTTGATTGAAATATACACATTTGGTTTAAAGTCCATATACGGACTTTTATCTATCTCGCTCAAAGCGTTTTTGAGTTATCGTGTTTACAGATAGAAAGGCATATATCAAAAATATATTCCTCGAAACTCACCGAGATCTGAAACGTGGGAATTCGATAAAGTTTTGACTTCGAAAATTTTGACAATTGCAATATTTTCTGTGTACTTCGTTTATGAGAAAATATGAATGACCATAGAAGAGCCTAATGATAAGATTGAGTGGAGCTTATAGTTCTCAGTTTTCAAAACATGAAGGAAAATAAGAGTGATAAGTAATATAAAACTTAATTTACATCTGTTTAATAATGTACCATGTAGCAATATAAAAAAATAATATTTTAAATTAATGAATTTATTTTATCTTCACGAATTCACATAAAAATACACTTAATTTATCCAATTAATTCATTTGTTACCCACGATGAAAAAAAATGCTCTGTCAAAAACATTTAAAGCAATTAAAATAGATTTCCAATTATATGATTCAATGTGGCCGAGAAGCAAGAGGTCAGAATTTTACAAACATTTAATTCTTCCTTTTAGTCAAATTATTTCAAGAATATTGTCTTATTTTTTTTCAAGTAAGAGATTTTGATGAATACTACGTTTCAGATCATCCGGCGTCCGAAAAATACATTCTTGGAATTAAGTTTATCTGTGGATACGATAACTCAAAAACAGTTTAAAATGGATGGGAATTTTGTATGTGGTCTTAGCATGAAATGCTTACATTTATATCAAATTTTGAACTAAAGTACAACGGAAGAAGTTTTATTAAAAGTATGCTTTATACTAAAACCTATTCGACATTGAAAAATAAGTAGAATCTTCATATCTTGATCATCAGCAATAAAGAACAGAGCCAAAATGAAAAATTTGTAAAAATAAGGAAAAAACTTTGGTTTCACTTCAACAATGAAACATATTGTCATAAAATATGCTTAAAAATATTTTCTTAAAATTAATTAAAAATTTAAAAAAATTATTATAACAAAAAATTGGTATAATTGAAAATATGTTCTTTTTAACTTTTAGATAATGTAAAAATCATTTTTGAGTTGCAATATTTTTTGGAAGTTATCACGAAAAGCGCAAAAATTTCGCTTGCTTTATAATTAATCAAAATTCCTAGTAAAATCACAAAAGAAAAAATATCGTTTTGAAATATCCATTCCTATTTCCCAAAATATATGTGTGCTAAGTTTGATAGCTCTAGGTCAAACGGTCTGGCCTGTAGAGGGCCAATATACACAAACACATATACATTCATCTTTATTATTATTAGAGATAGGCATAGACATTTATAATTGATTACACTAATATGGAAAGTAGGTCTGTGATGGAAAAAAAAAGCTATAGTTAATGCTGTTTTTTTTAAAGTTCTGATAAGTAGCTTTAGAAAGAATGGTATTGAAATTTGATGGATATCAATAAGACTGGTTAGTTTCGAACCGGATACAATATACTGTATTAAAACGTCGTATTTAATAGTTCTAATTTTTGCAACATTTTATTTTGTTCGTTATACGAAAAGAAATTCCAGACATAAATCATCACACACCACTTTTCAAACGACAGATTCCCATCTCCGCGGGGTGAAGAAAATCAGGTCAGCAGAGGTGAGATATTTAATCTAATTATACACTCGGATCATTATTGACTCCTCTATTAAAGAGAATTGAAAAGGAAAAAAGATTAATTGGTAGATGCTAAAAATAGCGTTTAAGAAATACACTGTCACTCAAAATTTTCCGTTTTATTCATTTACATTTCTGTTTATTAAATGTGTATAATAGCATTGAGTATAGGGAAATATTATTTATAGATTTGAAAACAGAAATTGTGCCAAATTATTGTTTAATTTCTTAAAAAAGGAGTGAAAGTATATTCTCTTTGTGTGAATGCTAAAAAATATTTTTATTCAATTTGAAACTGACAAAAAATGTAGCTGAACTGAAAAAGATTATTGTCAAATTTCCATTTTATAACGGCTTCTCATTAACTTCGATTCACGCGAAGTAATTAAATGGAATTCCTTTATTTCATTTTTTAAAAGATGCATTGTGATCTCGAATACCTCAAATAAGAAATTAAAAAATTTTGAAAAATAGGGGAAAAAAATAAGATGAAGGAATAATAAATACATGTTATTTCATTAAAAAAATTAATAAATAAATGTTATTCCATTTTTTAAAAATAGAACTTGTTTTCTGTATCGAGAATTCAGTGATACATATCATATAAAATCTGTTCAATTTCAGGTAAAAGAAAATGCGGAGGCCAGATCTAATATTATCTATATTTAAGTAAAAAAAAAGGAACTTTTAATTCTAGTATTTGATGACTACACTACACAGCTTAAGATTATTTAGCTCAAAATTTAGATTCTTATCTTAGAAAAATGGAAACTAAAATAAAATCTAAATTCTAAGATTCTACGTGATTGGAAAAAAAGATGCGTTAAAAAAATTTATCTAGTTTGTAGTTACTAAAATGTTTACATTTTATCCCATTAGTTATTAATTTTGCAAGTATCTACAATAATAAATAATATGATTAATATTAATATGGATTAATATATGATTTTTGCATAATGCTGTTATATATATATATAACGCCAATGCAACATAGACTAAGAGAGACAGAGATAAATTCTCTCTTACAGAAAAGCGATCGCGCTTAATTATAACTGTTTAATTTAAAGCTGCGTTAATATTAATTCGATTGTGGCATTATTATTCTTTTTAATTAAAATTCACAATTAGTTAAAGTATTAAAAAGTGAATTATTATTTTTTAAAAATTAAATTCTACTATTTTTCCAAATTGCTGTATATTTTATTTTTCAGTTTTAAAAAGTGCATAATATTCTCAAAATTTACATGCATACATAATCTTATAAAATGAAGTTAAAATTTCCATCTTGCAAATTATGAAAAGAAAACAAATCGGGGTTATGACGAGAGCGGTCATAAAATACAGCACCGATTCGAATTGTTTTTACTACGAGTCATCACGGTGTAAAACAGAAATAGACGGACAGTTCAAATACATAAAAAAAAAAAGGGTATCCGCCTCTTTGCTCAGTAAAAGAGAAAAAAGAAAATGAGACCATCAACCTTGAACTTGGTTAAAGTGGCAAACGCTTCAGGTAACAGAACTTCTGGAAGCGTCAAGAATGAAAGAAAGAAAGAAGGAAAAAAAAAAAAAAAAAAAAGAACATAACAGAGGAAGAAACCGAAGAGCACCACTTTCGCGCGCTTTTCGTTCCGCGCGAAGAATATTAATGCAGCTGTCACCGTGGAAGCTGCGGATGTTATGAAATGGGACTGAGATTTGTTTTAGGGAACAGAATAATCAGCATGCCTTACCCGATTATTAGGCGTGTTCCGGATTGAGATCGTCCTGATTTCCGTAAGCAATACCCTGATTCAGAAAGTGGATAAAGATCTGGTGCTCTGATATAGTTATTTAATGAACGTATGAATAATAAGTCATCTCCTCTTGATAGATTATGTTATTCGACATCAGCAGCCTTAATTCATCGATTGGGAAAAAAATGAACCCAATTCGCTTCTTTAAGGCTAAAAAATGAAAAACTTTCAAAAGGATAAGTAGAATATTTCAGGAAAACATTACTTATGTGAACTGAATATATTAAATAACTGCCCTATCATCTGTTATGCGAAATGACATTGAAAACGACGAAAAGTTCCAATTATAGGATCTCATGATAGTGCGATTAATTAATTATCAATGGACATTTTATTCATTAAGAAATGATGCGGATGCTATAATAATGAGTTCTGCAAAAGATGGAAATCATGATTTATATGTCTATATATTTCGTTTGATATATCTTCATACAGTTCTCTTCAGGTTCGTTTAATCCCGATGAAATTTAATTAAATCTAGAGATATGCACTTATGTTTATTAATTCTTAGATTAGAAAAGTTATCGTAGAATCTTCGATGAAAAGAAAAGAATAGCTATCACTTTACAATGTGAAGAGTGATTGCTTATCATTCGAATAAATTAAATCAGCATCTTTAGAAACTTCTAATATTTGAGATTTCAGTTTGCCACATTATTTATATTTGTCAGCTTTTCCCGTGAATTAAAGATTGATTTAAAAAATGGCGTTTGTATCATTTGCATATGTTTATTTACATCTCTGTTTGTGCAGACATTTTATTGTTAAATTAATAGAATGGTGTTTTCCTTTGTTTATTATTTGAATTTTTTTTCAAATTTAATCTTTTTATGGAATTTTCGGGTAAGAATAATTCTGTAGGCAAAAATAATTGGATAAAACAATCCATAATTAGATGAAACAAACATATTATCAGTTTGTATATTTTAAAGATTTTATAACACAAGTTCTTTTATTCCAAAACCACATAAGTAACATAAAAAAAATAGTCTTAAATAAATTTTCTTGATCTGTGAATCAGATTTCTTAAGGTTATTATTCTTTCTATTTCCTTTTCTCATCTCTGTTTGTCTATTAATGCTAGATTCTACGAAGACCTTTTGTACTAAAGTATTTCAAATGTGATTCCAATAAATGCTGAATTGATATCCTCAGAGCTAAAAGTAATAGTGCAGTCGGGGCAATGATATTTTTTTCTTGTCTCGTCTTATTTAATTTTAAAAATAGAAATAAATGCCCTAATTAATATCTTGTATTCTCATCTCTCTCTCTCTCTGAATGTTTACTCCCCAGATCAATATTCTTCACAATCATAATTATGTTATTAATAACATGAAATCCATTACTTTGACTAAGCTTCATAAATTACTTCTTTCTTTCCAACTTTATGGAATAACTATTAAATTTTTTACCAATTATATAAATGAACATGATTTTTTTTATAAATGTACAATAATAAAGGCCTTAATAATTAAAGTTATATTTATAGAGAGAACACAAATGATTTAAATGTAAGGTAACTGGAAAGAGGGTCCAAAGTTTAATTAGATACCGGGAAAAAAGATCAAATGATAATGCAATATCAGAACAAAAACGCAAGATATCTGAGTAAAAAATTCAACAAAAACAGCACTTAAAGTATACAACAAAATAAAACGAAATTTTACGGTTCATTCATTGTTTTTAATCTTTACAAATATTAAACAAATTTTATGAGATTGTCGACAGAATTAAACAAAACTAATTTTCTATCTTTTTCTCACTAATTAAATATTTAAAATAATTTGAAAAATCAAGCAATCGGTCCTCCAGCCGAAATCATTGCAGAGATTTAGTCCATTGTTATTTCATGTGAAAGCGAATAACACTTAAATATACCATCAATGATCCCCTGCTCTTAATCCCTTCCATTTTTGGGAGAAATTTCAAGAGCACCACTTTATGGCATTTTCTCCCTGTGAGGAAAAATCTTAACTGAATCATACAATTACAAACCCTAAATTCACACAATTACAAACACTAAAGTATCTAATGCACCAATTTCGTCCTCCTTCAATTTTAGCTATAATCCCTTGATAACTCACCAATTTTCCCCCGTATGTAATTTTCGAGAGAAGTCTCAAGAACACTTCTTCACTGTATATTCTGCATAAAGGAAGGGGACAGTCCTATAGGCTCAACCACTATATCAACTTCGCCAATCTCTATTTCATATTCAAACTCATGATCCCTAAATACGCCATCAATAGTCGTCCCCATCCTGTAGTTTCAAGAGATATTGCGAAATAAAGCTTTGGTAGAATTCCCAATTTCAATAATTAGAGCATTTTTCTGATATTATTCGCTAATTAATTTCGCCACTTTCTAAACATGGTATATACATTACATTACTAAATTAATATGAATGTCATGGTGGGCGAATTATTAATTGCCTAAGATGGCTTGTAGAAAATAATAATAAAATTGTCACTGAAAAATGAATATCAGAACAAAATAAATAAATAAAAAAAATAAATAAACAGTTTTTCTACTATATACTGATTTAGTAAAGAGGCAGTTAAGTTTATTAATAATAATTTTTCACAAAGCAATTGAAAAGTTTAAAATTTCACTAGAATGTAAAAAGGTCAGGATATACAGTAAAGTTAGAAATTTCTTTTCTTATTCAAAAATTTACTTATATACGAATATCAGAAATAATATAGATTTTTATATAAGACGATTTCATTACGTTGCTAAAATATTAAACCTTTTTTTACACTTATAAACAGTGGAAACCTTTTTATGTGAACGATCGTGGTGTCAATTTTAAATCTAATTAGATGCTCCATGGAATTCATTTTGTAAATACAGTTCACTTATTTTCCAGCTTTAATTTGTGTTATACTTTTAAAATATTTATCTGTAACCGCTATCGGAAAAAAGCAGTCAATCTGTTAAGGATATTTACGAATTGCTTACAGTTATTGAATATTATCAATCGATTCAATGTCATAACATCAGGGCCGGTCATCTAGGGGTTGCGGCGGATGCTATGCACCGGGACCCCGGGATTGAGGGCTCCCCACATGATCAAAAACTTAAATAATACTCTGAAAAACAACATAATAGTGTTCTGTAAATATACATACTAGTTTGTTTCCATATGACGGGGTGAGCGTCTTCTGACAACGTTAGGAAATGATGTCCTTAATAAAATTAAAGATATAAAAGCAGCTACGTACTATAGTATCCAAATGTATTGTACTGATATTTCCCAAAAAGAACATACTTCAAAAGATTTAATATAAATGAGTCATTTATAGTGTTTATTGAAGTACCTGATGTGATTGGAGAAGGACTAGCCAAAACTATTGAAAAGATTAAGTGAGCTTGTTTGATTTAGATATTATGAATTGTAGAGGGTAGGCAAAAGACAACGGTAGCAACATGAAAAGGAAATATAAATATAAAAGTGTACAATCTAGAATAATTATTCTAAACCCTCATGCAATTTATGTTCTTTCCCTATCATACTCTTTTAATTTAGTAATTTGTGATGCCGCTTCCAGCAATATATATTGTAAAATTTTGGGAGGCATATTGCAGCGTTTATATTGAGTATTTTTTGCATCTGCAAAAAGACGGGAATTTCTACAAAAGTATTTAAGAATTATTCTGAAATTATTATGCGACATTCATTGGGACGCCAAAATGATTTCGGTTAAAGCAGTGTGTACAGTTTGAATAAACTGTAATGCCCTAAAAGAATTTATTGATGTAAGAACCAAATAATTTAGCTGTATACGAAGCTAAAAGTCTATTGGATTCTATACAAAAAAATACTATTTATTTTATGTTTAATAGATTAATTTGCAATATTTTCCAAAATTAATACTATCAATAAATTATTTCAATTAAAAACAATTGTTCTTGATTCGGTTTTTAATTTAGCTAATAAAATTAAAACTGAATCCAAAATTTAAAATAAAAATGTTAAACATTAGAGGAATAAAAAGTATTAGCACATAATTTGAATAGTACAGAACATTTTCCCTAAAAATAAATTCGAAAAGAAAAAAAAAGCGATTATTTTGCGAAATAGCAGGTTACAGACAGCCTGTCATAGGAATTTAGATGTTATTATTTTTTAAATTGATACTGTTATTGTGTAAATAAAAGATTGATTTAAAAGTATACCAAATATTATTTCTGATTTCAAGTTAATCATTGATATAAAAACTTTAGATAAACATGAATTAGAAAAATGTTTCAAAAACTTTGTAAAGTTTTATAATAAAGATAAAAACCTAATCCAGGAAATTAGTTTGCTACGGGGTTTAAATGAAACTGATGTAAATAACGCATAAGACATTATTGCAACTCGTACTAATTATTACAATGCGTTATTTTTAAAGGCATTAACTGAGTTTAAACTTTTCTTTACATTGTCAGTTACTATAACAACTGTTGAGGATATAAAATTTAATAAAGAATTATCTTTATTAATTTTGTTATTATTTTAATATAGCACTTGCTATATTAAGCATCGAAAAAGAAATTCAACATACTCTACCTTTTCTGAAGTAATTAATGTATTGACAAAAACAAATCAGGCATTGAATAAATATGCATTAGTACTATATGTTTGTTTGTATTTCTGTTTTTTTTCACTTTACAAAAACTTTAGGGCCTCAAATGGTTTTTTTGTACCCAGGCTCCTTTATAAAGAAGGCTGCCGCTGTATAACATATATGATTCAATTTACTGGGCAGCCAATTTAATTATATAAATAGTTACACAATAAGTCATTAATCTATAGAACTTACCATACAGAGTCATTTCATAATTTAGTTCATTCAAATTACATAATTTACCTCTTTTAATGTTTTAAGAATGAAAAAAATTGCGAGTGTTAAACTTGATGCGCTTTTAAATAGATAAAATGCGCTTGCATTTGCTCTTCAATAATGTACTGTGCTGACATCTATCTTTAGCAAGTAGAAATCTTTAATTATTTGAACATTATTAAATCACATTTATGTCAAATTAAAAATATCAAAATCATATTTAGGCCAGATTAATACTGAAAAAAATGCTACTAAAATTCATGGACAGGATTTAAAATAAGCAAGGTATAATATTTTTCATAAAAAACTTACAGTTTTCTGCTTATCTTTCAATAAATATTAAATAAATAACTAAAATAATAGGATTTTTTGAAGATCACAGTAGGAACTATTCCCTTCTTGTTAAGTTCTTCCCAGTCCAAATTGCATAAAACTTAGATAATACTTACAGAAGCACTTCTAGCATCTTTCTAATCTCCAAAATAGATAAATAAAAAAAAAAAACCTTAATGTTAAAGGGACAAACAAAGATTAAACAATAAAAAATATTAAATATTTGTTGGCAAAGAGGAAAATGACATTCCGTAAAGCAGTTATTAATTTTTAGATAATGAATGTATGATGGTGATCGATTTTGTTGGATACTCATGTAAATGATTATTCGCATTTATGATCAGTAACTACTAATTTTGCGCTTATTTAATTTTTTTAAATTTTAGCAATGATATAAAAATACATAAAACGAAAACAAAATATTCTCCAATATTTTGTATTTGATTGTCCTTTTTTTTTACCACCATATTATATCTTGATCACAGAACTCTTGCTCTTGCATAAAAATAGCACAAACATGATATAACATGATTATTCTGTCCCCCCCCCCCCAGTTCCCTTATCAGTATTTTAGTAAAGATAAATGGAACCGAGGATATCTATATCTCCGTGACTCTCGGTCGATACACCACTGGAACTCCTAGAACGAAGTGATTATTGAATTCGGTGGCTTCGAAATTTGTTTTCTCACCTTTCAACAACCCAACACGTCTAGACAATTCAGTGGCATAAATATAAGAGTAAGTAGCGCCTTGGCAGAGTATGATTATTTCACTCCATCCAGTCGTCACATTGGTCGTTTAACAAGGATAAATGGAAATCGGGGTACCAATACTTCCCTGACCCTCGATCGACACACTGGGACAACTGCAACTAAGGAGTTGTTGAATTCGATGATTGCGGAACTTGTGATCTCTCCTAACAATAATCCAACACGTCTAGGTAATTTAGTGGCGTAAATATAAGGGCAAGTGGCTCCTTAGCATAATATGATTATTTTGCTCTCCCCTCCTCCTCCTAGTCATCATCAGCGGTTTAACAAGTATAAATAAAACCCGAGATACCTATCCTGACCCTCGGTCGACACGCCACTGCGACGAAGTGGCTTGAATTCGGTGGCTACTTGCACTCTCCCCTTGCTACAACACAACACCTCTCGGCAATTCAGTGACGTAACAAGAATAAGTAGCGCCACGAAATCATGATCATTTTGCCCTCCTCCCAATCATCATCAATGGTTTAAATAAAAACAGCGGTATCTATACCTCCCGGATAGTTAGTCAATACGCCACTGGGACTACTGCAAAAATGTGATTGTTGAATATTTCAGTCACCTTCTAAAATAAATCTCTTCGCATTAAGGAGAAATAAGGTATTAGTTATGATTTTTCAGTACTATTCATAATGCGATGCAGTGCAAATGTTTGAAAATTTTAGTTTATTATTTAAAAAGCGCATTTAAGTCAGCTGAATTCTGAAAAGAATGGCACCAGAATGTATTATCGAGATTCATAGATAATACATACATAATAGATTCATTTTATAAAACGTAACAGATTTCGATTTATCTTTTTAAAAATATTAAGCAGGTTTTTAAGATAACAGGGAGTTTTTGAAAGTTAAAAAAAAAAAAAAAAAATTGTACCTTTTATACGTTTCTCCGTAATTCAACCAAAGTATTCAAGCGTCGTTTTGAAAGAAGCTTGGTTTTTTTTTTCAATTACAGATTTGTCAAAAACTTAATTAAATGGCACGAATTAATTCCAAATTTTGGAATTAATTTATTAATTTTTATAGAAATACCTTATTAGAGTTTAAAATACGAGCAGCTCATTTTGTTTTAATTATTACATTTTGAAATTCAATAGAACAAAAGCTTAAATATTTTTGTAAACATGATTATTGTTTATAGGCCCGCATACTATGTATAAATTGCGTAATGGCGTCGTAATAATGAAAAATAAAATCGTCCGAATTGCTCTTCAAGTCAGACTGTTGAACCAACAATTACCAAAATTGGTAAAGAGCTATTTCTTGTGTAACTGCACTTAGAAAAGAGTTTACAAAATTATTTATTAGATTTTTTAGTTAAAAATTATGCGAAATACTAAAGTTTCCTCACAAGAAATATGGAGCATGTTATTTCTCTCATATCATTTTTGCGCTAATTTAAAATTAAAAAAAGTTTTTCAATGAGATCAATTTTATTTAAATATAGTACAATTTTTCTACTAAATTTTCATTATTATAAATCGTCTGATTTAGTTTCATTTTCATAGACTCTTATTTATCCTGAATTACTTCAAATTTGCAAACTAATTTTTCCGTTTGTCTGATGCGCTAGTTTTGAAATTTTGTACGCTTATGACAATATACAATTTTAATATTTTTCAGAACATAATTATCAAATCGATTTGAATATAAATAAAATAGTTGTTTGAAAAGTGTGGCGCCATCTGGCTATAAATTTTAGAAATAAAACTGATTTCAAAATTCTGTAAAGCGCAAATGATGGATCCTAATGAAAAGTCTAAAAAGTAGAAAATACTTAAATAAATAAAATAACCTCTTTTTCAGTAAACTAATACAAGTGTGTTTTTAAAACTATTTTTATTCAAGTAAAAAAATTGTTTTCACTGCAACACAACTCTTAAATCATTTTAATATCACCTCTTGGCTATTTTTCATCGGCTGAGACAATATATATACACTGGTGTGCAAAACTTAAGCAACAATGCAAATTTTAAGCAGATAGCCATGAAATTACAGAAAAGGATTTCTTGCGATCAGTACAATGAACGCGTAATTCAAGAGAAAGGTCATGCGTATGCAAATATCAGGAACAAAACGTCACAGGCGACGTGAGCGTACGCAAAACACGTGCGGAAGGCGCGCGCAGCTCAACACTTCAATAAAAGGAAGGACGGAGACGCAATTAAAGACATTCGCTGCAAGTGCACGTGAGTTAATTTGTGAAATATGGCTAGCAGAAATCGCCTGGACGATTTCACACGTGGAAGAATGATCGGAAAGCTGGAGGAGGGCCGTATTGTGACCAGTGTAGCTGAAGAGTTCGGAATCAACAAAGTGTCGTTTCGCGCGCTTGGAAAGCCTTCCAAACCACAGGTACAGCTGTGAGAAAGGTTGGTGGTGGCCACCCCAGGAAAACAACTGCAGAGGATGACCGACATATCGTTCTGCAGGCGAAAAGAACCCGAAACCAGTCAACAAGCGAAATTGCTCAGCAACTGTGTGCAGCAACGGGGCGACAAGTGTCGCGTTTTACTGTGTCCAGACGCCTTGACAAAGGTGGCCTATTCGCCCGCCGTCCTGAACGCTGCATCCCTTTGACAGTTTCCCTTCGGCGGCACCGTTTAGAGTGGTGCAGGGAGCACAAAAACTGGACATCTCATCAATGGAGTCGTGTCCTCTTTACAGATGAGAGTCGTTTTTGTGCCACAAGCGATTCGCAACGTCAGTTGATTTGGAGAGAGGTCGGGACACGGTTTCATCCCAGTAACATCACGGAAAGAGACCGTTTCGGTGGTCCTGGAGTTGTCGTCTGGGGAGGCATGATGATGAACAGGCCGACTGAGCTCCACGTTTTCGACAGAGGTTCTGTAACTGGAGATCGCTATTGTCAGGAGGTAATCCTTCCCCATATGCGTCTGTTCCGAGGTGCCATTGGATCAGACTTCGTTTTTATGGATGACAATGCACGGCCACACAGGACTCATGCTGTTGAGGAGCTCCTGGAAAGTGAAGATATCACTCGAATGGATTGGCCGGCGTGCTCCCCTGATTTAAATCCGATAGAACATGTGTGGGATGCTTTGGGGAGACGCCTTGCGGCACGATTGCCTCCTCCTGGGAACACCCGACAACTTAAACAGATGCTGATTGAGGAATGGGCACTCTTACCTCAAGAACTATTGGACATTCTGGTGCTGAGTATGGGGAGACGGTGCGAAGCAACCATTGCAGTAAGGGGAGGGCATATCCCATACTAAGGAACATCTGTTTGCTGTTCTTCCTCTTGGACAGACAATCATGTGTAACGATACTACGAGTTCAATAAAGCCTTTTTTGTTTGATTCCATACTGTATGCATTGTATTCATTTCTGCGCAACTATGCTTTCGTCATTCTTTCAGAACAAAATGCTGTATCTCATTTCTGAATTTCATGTCTCTCAGATGATTTCTCGTGAAGTTATGGCAAATACCTGTTGCTTAAGTTTTGGCACACCAGTTTATATATATATATATATATATTATATATAATTTCTATTTAGTCATTTAATAAAACAGTAGTACTGAAAACAGAAATAAAACTATGATTGATTAAAATAAAAATAAATGTGCAAATAGTTTACAATAATTTCACATAATTTTCTACAAGAATCGACAATATTTACAAAGTCTGTTAATTTTGAATAATAATACATAGAAGCATTCGGTAATAACCCAAATAAATATTCATAACAGAAAAATATGAATTACTTTTTTTAGTTCCTCATATAAGAACCATGTAAAGAAATCAGCATGAATGGTCTCCTCAAAACTTTCTTACATACTCTGTAATAAAGGTGTTATACCAGAGAACGCCTTGCAAGGCATTGGCGTACAATAGTTAAGGATAGTTTATCGTGAATTTAGCAGTTTTACTCGTACTGAATCTGTCGTGTCATCCTTGGCGATTAAGCCCTGACATGCGGTTAATAGCATCCGAAATCGGATTTTTGTTTTAGATGCGTTCTCCCCAAATGATTGAATCAAAAATTTGTTAAAAAGCTACACTTGTAGTCATAGAATTCCATACCAAATTTAATATATTTTTTAGTGCGTTTTTGAGTTATCGTGTTTATATTTTTCTGAAAGTGCAGACTGAAAAATGGTGAATAGAATACGATATTAATGTTAAAAATATATAAGTGTATCTTGTTTTAGACTCTATCTAGTCTGATATTTGTTTGATGGAAGTAAACGAAGTAGCTTTTGGTTTTTACTCCAGAATTAGAGACGAGGAACGAAATTTGAATCATATCCTTTGAAGAATTGACAGCCTGATAATTCATCAATTTGTATGAATGTGAAGGCAAAAACAATTCAATAGGCTAAGAACATGGAGTTTGGTATGAAGTTTTAACACAATAATTGTAAATTTATATCAAACTATGTATTCAAACGTTCAGCAGAATAAGGTTCAAAATTTCGCTCAACTTTTTTCTCCTACTGAACAAAGAAGCCGAACACAAAACATGTAGATAAAATAGGCGAGAAAGAAGTAGGGCTAATACTGCCACTGTAGTCCTGGTGGAATTTTGCCATTATATGAGTCGATATTTATGCAGCTTATCTTTTAAATGAGTCAAGATTTGCTATTAAACATCAATATGAGAAAACTTATCTGCTATAAATAATCACCGACGAGTTTATGACTGCCCTTCAGCATCATATAAATTTGATGCGAAGGAAAAAAAATTTTTGAAACGGACAGTGGATCCTAGAGAAATAAGAGGGTTATAAAAAATATGCAACTTCTCATTATTGAAAAGGGGCATGTCTGGATGAATTTTAATTTATCAAATTAGACTGGTTTGCAATCACGCAACTCTGTCAACACACCAGCCATCTCGATAGATACATCGAGATGTAATTCTTGATGTGTCTCAATGAAAATTGCTATATAATTCTTTGTTAAATATATCTATAGCAGAATAGCCTGTTTCTTGCTTCTAAAGGTATAAGTAACAAATATATTAAAAACAGCATTTTAACTTTATTAATAATGTAAAATACTGTAGAAAAAAAGAACAAAAACACTTGCGTGCAACAAATATTTTTATTTCATACAGATATCATTTAAATGAATATAACAAATGAAAATAATGATTAAAGCACTGTAAAAAGTACACCAAAAACACAAGTTTGACAAAGTAGTGTGGTAAAAAATCATTTTAAAATGCCATCTAAGGCTAATACCTATTATAGTCTATATCAGAATAATATTCTCTTGAATCTGATAAACCTCTAAAATTTGATACACAAGGCTGAAAAGGATAAAAATTCTTTCTATTAACAAGGAAGAAAATTTAGTAAACTGTTATTAAAAAAAAAGAAAAAAAAAAAAGGGAAAGTTTTTAAAACTACAAGAAATTTCTTTACACATAATATGCAAAATCTATTTTGTAGCGAAGTGTTATATTTTATAAATTAACTTCTTTTATTGCAAATGTTATGTCTAAAATAGTTCTAATTCTGTGGTAAAATATATCATGAAAAGAAAGTGATACATCTGCACATACAAGACTGAATGCAGATTCTTTTGCTTATTAATTAGCTTTATACTAATATTTATAATTATGTGTTTTTTTAACTTTATTTATTAAATTATTCAGAGGAAAGATACAATGATTCACTTTGACAGATGCTATATCTGTTTTACTTTGAGACTTATTCTCTATAGAAAATTAGGATTGGGATGTCTTTCTTAATTTACTTTAAAATTTTAAAAACCATTTAATGCTCAAATAGAATCAATGCATGTAGAATCAGCATCTTGTTAATTACATAATACCACTTAAAGAATTGCACATTAAAAAGAAAAGTTTATAAAATCATGGTGTGAACAATTAAAATAAATATCATTTACAAAGATTAGCTATTGAAATATTTGAAACAGTATTCAGAGAAGAATGGTCATATTCTATTCTTCCGTTATCTGTTTCAGATAATTGAGTGAGAGGTTTAAGCACATGACAGATGAAGAAACATCAAAAATATAAACTGTGCGGAAGACAAAGGCACATAAAAAACAGAGATTACTTCTTAAGAAGAGTGCTTACAATAATAAATAATTTACAAATATACATTTAAATATAAAAAACATTTTTACCACTTTCACATGGGAATATTAAAAGAGGATAGTCATAATTACTTTGATAGACTTTGTTGGGTAATTCCCGCATTATCAACCAGTATTCAAATTTTTTTAAAGTAATTCTTGTACAAATTTGAGTTTAGTATTCAAAATAGAACAGTAGGATACATGCAAGTATTCATGCCCAAAGTTTGCATACAGTTTAATGAAATAAAGGCTCATTTCAAATGTATAAAATATGTGATCATTTATACTTTTTATCTGAAGGATTTGTGGTTTTAAAGAATTCTGACGAATTCTAGAAAAGTAACAAAAATAAACAAGCATATTTATATCCGAATTTGGTGATAATTTTCCTAAATTTAAAATAATATAAGGAGATGTTTATTTGTATTGAATAAAATTAGCAATCACATATTATTTTAAATATAGAAAACTTTATCAAGCATTTACTCATTTAAATTAATTTTCAATAATTGGATGTGTAAATGTAAAAATATAAAGTTTAATACTTAGCTTAACATTTAATCTAAAATTTATTGATATGCATGAAATTAAATGAATAGGATGGCAAATCCGATTTTATCATTTCTTTCAATTACTCTATTCTCTGTATCTTTCTTCGAAGTTTTGAAATAACATTTTTACATTAAAGTAATTAACACTGACACATCTCTAGTAAAAATTCCCTTATCATGATTAAGAAAAAGAAGCTCTTAAAGTACAAAGTAAAAATGCAATATTAAGGCATAATATCATTTAAAGAATTTTGCACTGATTAAGATAACATTATTATACCACAGAAAACATATAATTCAAAACAATATTGAATTTTTAAACTTTAACAAATCATTAGAAACATGGAAACAGGAATGAAAGTTATTCCTTTTAAGCATTTTGAATAATAATAAGAAATTGTAATAAAAAATATCAGCAGTAAATTATCAAGAATTAAAGTCATGAATCAAAATGCTTACTGTTTTAAATATTTTTTTAACAAGTTTTCTTCAAATTTATCTATTTTCAACTTTTTGGTAGTAGATTTTTTTATATCAAATTTCAATTTTTGTTATATCATAATGAACTTTAATTCTAAGATGCATTTAACCAAAATTTATACATTCATGCAATCACTCCATTATAATAATCTTTTTTTTACATTTTCAATTTAATTTTGACTATTTATTAACATTTGCAGTTAAAGTAATAAAAATAATAAAACCAAAAAAGATAAATATACAGATATTAAGCATTAAAATATGGAAAATATTTTTTTTTATGAAAAGATATAATTCAGCAAGATTTTGTTATAATTCTTTTATAATCACAATAACTGGAAGAAATTTTAAGTAAGGCTTTAAATATGTAGCAAACCTTTTGTATATTTAAAAATAATTTACATTTTTCATTGGTCTGCATTTTTTCAGACTTACAGAAAAGACATTTACATCATTCATGTAGAAAGCACCAATACTTGAAAAAAAATTTTATGACTAGAATTGATGCGAATACAAATTTTTATGCATACCTTTATTTTTGACTAGTTTTACTCTTCATTGATGTAAAAAAAAATGATTCTATGGAATATAAATAAAATAAAAAGGAAGTAAAATACCAGGAATATATAAATATTACACATTTTGAAATACACATATAAATATTTTTAAAATACATAATAAAATGTAAGATTCATATCCTGAGCCAATCAAAGGGCATACATATGTAAAAAATACATATTGCACAATAAAAAGTCACAAGAAATTAATTAATGAAGTATAATATAAAATGCAATATAAATTATGCTCTAGTTGCTCTCTTTGAGATTATTCAACAGACATCAAATGCAGAAATATGCAAATTTGCCTAATTATAAGAAAAAACAAATTTTTAAATAACAGCTGAGGAACAATAATTTGAATGATCTAAATGATATCTAAGTAAAAAGTGTTTTTTTTAAATGACTATGACAGTTTGCGTAGCAATCACTAATTGGATGAACTAGAATGTTTATAATTTCAGGATCTACATTAAATCTGATGGCATTTCCATCATAAACAAACACAAAATAATGATAAAATAGCATGCATTTTATGGAACAAATAAAATAGCAGCACCATGGTAAAATTTTAAAATAGATATATGAAAAATAAATTATTTGGCAGTTGAAAAAAAAAATATAAGCACAAGAATTTAAATCCAAATATCAATTTTGAAATAAATATTCTAATAACATAATAAGAAATTTTGGAACATTTATTCACAACAAAATCGTAAATAGGGGCAGCACTGAAATTAAGATTCAATAATTTTCATTACCCCACAGATATAATCTAGTTTAACATAAAGCAATTGTTTATCTATAGGACATTTTCAGAAAATAAGATACCTACAAAAATAAATAACATGGAATTCTATCAAATCCATAACATATAAACTGATAAAACAATTAAAAATCACAATTAATAAATACTTCATTATACATATTGCAGCTAATAATAAACTAATTCATAAGCTAAGCAACAATGAGGGTCATTTTGCATAAAGAATATAAGATTTTATAACTCTTACTGAGCTGATATTTAAAGATTAAATTTCTTTAACACAATAATAAAGAAACACATTTATTTCTCAATAGTCCAAAGAAAAGGATAGAAAAATATATAGCTGCCTATAATGTCACTTATCACATTGCTCAGAAATGCCTCCATAAATTAAATTCAACTTTGTATATGCGAATGCCTTAATAAGACAAATATATAACTAAATGATGAAGATAATATTTCAGTTAATTGTATAAAAACATTTAAATTAATAACAAAGACAATTATCAAGAGATCACTGATTTTCTTTTCTTCCATTTTATTACTTTTTGTGAGCGTAATATATCTATGTACATCCCTACAAATAAAGATCACTAAAAAAATTTTACATTTTTAATATTGTACAGTAAGTTACAGAATTTATAACATAATTTTGATAGATTTAATATAGCTACGTTTTCTCAAATATTTTATAATTATATTTTTCAATCCTACATAAAATACACTGATGCATCTAACAAATATTAAAAAAAAGTAACATTAATAACTAAAGAAAGTATATAAATATTTATTAATACAGCTGGGCGGTTGGTTTTAATTAACAACTAATTGTAAAGAACATTTTAGCAAAAATAATTTCTTATACAGCATTTTCTTATTAAATGTAAAGAATGTTAATGTAAAGGGCAGAATATGCAGAAATTTGAAAATAACTTTTCATGCAAGCTTTTTTCCCTACAAAATTCTTAAAATGGAAAATAGTTAAATTTTTTTACACCTTTTTAATTTTATTACAAGTTAAACAAATCTGGTAAGCAGATTTTTTTAAGTATATATATGTTATCTTAAAGCTGTAAATGCATAAAAATAATTAATAAGAATATTTATATATGATAAATAATATTTTAAGCACAAAATAACTTTCTAATATTTTCAATGTTATACATGGTGCTTATTAGATTCCAAATTTTTAATCATAATTTCCTTAACACATTGAATAAAAATTTACTTTTCTCAAAAAATTATCCTCATTTTTTAAAAATCTTGAACAATTTGTGGCAGTATTGGTTTTGAATAATCTGAATAAATTTCAATGGTGATACATTTGAAAGTAAAAAAAAAAAAAAAAAATGTTTGCTTATTTTTTAAAGCACCAAGGCTTATGATATTTATTTTTCTGATAAGATAAACACATTTTCCTGTAGAAGCATGTTTATCTTTTATATACAACTATAGAGATGGGAGTACTTGCATTTTATTTTGTTAAGTAATGATATATTTGTTGAAGGATTAAATAAATCTGCCTTCAAAATTGGAGAATATTTTACATGCTCATTCTTTTTCATCCATTTACTATCCATCCATCACTAGAATTGCATTAAAAGCAAGATTTATGAATCTCGATCATTGCTGTAAGCATTGTTAACAGGCACCCAGGGCATGACATTTTCTTCATTCCTTTATGATATTTCATTTCAAAAAATGATATAAAAGGACTAATATTTTACCCTGCAAGACCAGTTCCCTCAACATCTATTTCCATCATGCCCCAATTGCAATGCCACTAATCATGATATTGGAATTCAATTATTTGATAGAAATTTTAATAGTAATCATAAAATTGTGAATAAAATAAAATATACATGAAGTTTTTAACAATATGTTTTTTTTTTCTAAATAAATATATATATACTGATGGCATAACAAATAATAGAGTATGACAATCTAAGGGAGGGGGAGAAATCATCAAGCATCACAGTGAAAAATTTTAATCATGGCTTTTAAGTTGGAAACATACTTTAGAAATTGCTGGATAAGAAACATTTTGTAAAATGAAATCATTTAACCAATAGCAGCAAATGTAATTTTAAAATTTAATGCTCAATTATATCAAATTATGACTATATGACTAATGTCTGACTATTGACAATATATTCTACCTACTTTATATTAACTACTCATCAATGAATTTACTTTTCATGTTATAGTAAATATACAAATTCCTAAACGGTCAATGGACTTCATTCTGCCATAAAAATTATTTGGAATAATTAAAGAAAATAAATTGCAAAAATAAAATGCAGGTATTTTGGCATCAAATTTTCTTTTTAAATAATTTTTAAATTATAAATAGAATTCATAAAACTTTATTCAAAAAGTCTAAATGTTCAGAAAAGACAAATTGTTATGTATATAAACAAAATAAATGCTGGCATGAGATAAAATATGCATGCAAATGTGCTGCACACAATAGGTAACAGAGTTCAAGTTAAAAAAAACTACAATAAAAATCAATAAATAATTCAACAAAGGAAATAAAATTTAAAATACTAACAAAATTACGAACATTTTGGTTACGGAATATATTTACACAAGCTCTTGCTTGCAATTTAACATAAAAATCTGTACTATGAGCATATTCAGAAATTCATCTTTGCAATATGTATGTCAAAATAACATTCCATTTTATTCTTATTAGAGATAATTTATCGAAGACTGAACAACAGACACAAATCTATGTACACATTTTGCACAATCGTTCTCCTGGAAAACAAATCCAGTATTATTTAGGTCCAACAGCAGAAGTTCGTACATTAGAAACAGTAATAACTTTTGATCGATTAGATCGCGAAGACGCCCGCTTTGGCGTTGCCAGTACACCACTGCCAGACAGCTGCTTATGAACATTTGTGATGCTTTCTGTTGATCGAAATGGTCCAATGGAAGATGAAACAGCACCCTTTGGAGAGTGAGATGATTTTCTTGCTGCCATTTTTTCTTTTGCAGGTTCATTACATCGAATAATTTTTGGCGGATGACCAACTGAAGGACTAGAAGCACTGCTCTTAGTGCCTCTTCCTGGACTTCTTCCTCTAGATGGAGTCGTTACAAGATTTTTAATTTGACTAGTAGAAGATGCCTTCTGCAAACGTGAACCGTATGATTTTGATGATCCATAATGATCAGAAGGAACACGTGTCCTTGAAGGACTATTTTGCATGTAATGAGAGAGGTTGGAAGATCCCTTTTGGTGCTGACGCTGCAATTTCCGAGACAGTTGTTGTTCCAACATTTCAGCTTCTTGGAGACAATGACTTACCATGCGAGAATCAGCATCAATTTCAGCAACTAAATCTTTACCTTTTGATTCTACAACAGAAGACTTATTTTCCTCTAAAATATGCATCTTTGCCAAGGGGAGATGAGACTTTCCATGAGATTTTTTGATAGGAGATTTATCACGGTGAATTCCATTTTGTGCTTCTTTCTCAATAGGAGAAGGAACTTGGTGTGAGGAATTTTTATCTCTGACAGGAATGAGTAATGAAGGCTTAGGTAATGAAGTATCACTGGGACTTATTTTGGTGCATATTTCTTTCTCTTCCGAAGATGGTGCATCAAAATTCTTATGCAAAACTTCTGGTTTCTCATTAACACCTTTCTCAGGATTTGATCCATCTGTAAGAAATTATTTCATAGCATAAAATTAATAAAAATAAAGATTTATCTCTAAATTTTTAAGCAAAGAATAGCTTCCCTTCATAACAAACACACAAAACTAACTATTACTAGCTAATGTACTGTAATAATTTATTTTGTCATTTGTCCCAATAGGCATTTCAGATAAAACTTTAAAAGTAACTATTTTATTTAAATACCCTAAATAAAAAATTCCTTGTTTTTGAAGATTCACATAAATTCACGAAACCGATTACTATTATTGTGATTCTCAGCTAACGAAGAAGAGAATAGAATTTCAAGTAATTTTCCTTGTATTTTCATTTTGAAATATCTTTAATCAGGATATTGTCATATTTTACTATAAAGTACTACTGCTGACTATTATTAAAAGTACAATGGAAAAAAAAAAGAAAGGACATTTTGATAGCAGGCAGATATAAAGTGGAAAGGGATTTACACTTTGAATCAAATATTGCTATTTTAGCATTCTAATGGGGCTCACAATGAACTAAGCAAATGAATTACCAAAACAAAGAATGAACTTAATCTAAAAGCTGAATGCCTCAGTAGGAAAAAGAATTTATCATAATTGCATCTGCAGAATGAAGATATACAATATCTGAAATTAGCTAGAGCAAATATTTCGCAACTTTGCAACTGATAATTAAAGAAAGATACTGTAATCACCAAAATCATGAAAATGACTTTCTCAGAATGTCAAAAACTCTGCAAGGCTCTATCTTTTTTTAACAATACTAAGATAACCAGAAGAAGACTATTCCATTACCATTTTTTGCCATCTTTAAAAGTATATTTGAATATTAACAAATGCATATGGCAGATTTCTAAAGGCACAAACTTTTCATGTTAAGATTTTTTTTAACTGTACGATCAAATAAAACAGAAAGATGATATGCAAAAACAAGGTTTCTGAGAAAAAAGCAATGCAACAACTAAACTTCCAAAATAATTTGTAACAGGTTTCAATTTACATTTTAATAAATCATCAATGCACAATAAAAAGGCAAATCAGTTATAATCCATGCCTAAACTAGTATCCTTGATAGGCTTTGCAATATTCTTAAGTTGTAAATATTACACATAGTTTCTTGTCATTCAGTCATTTTGGTAATGCCATTGGCTTTTATCTAAAGTGACATCAAGTTGGCATAGAAATACATACAGTTAGATATCCACTGAGACAATTCAAATCTAAATTTTATATTTCTATAAAATTATTAAATCAAAGAAAAATTTTTGTGCTTGCACTTATTCAACTTTCAAGCAATAAAGTTGCTTCAAAAAGTTATGAAATGCACTAAATAGCAAGGGAAAAGCACAAAACACAAAAATAAAGATAACTTAATTTATTTTATTTTAAAGTAGGATAGTTAGAAAATTTAAGTTTCAGTTTACTTTTCATATTTGATAATGAAGAAAGTTGAATGTACTCAACTATTAACAAAAATTTTTCATCTATATTGTGTGATACAAACATTAAAATAAAATTAGAAATAACAATTGAAATAGTATTTCTCACATTAATTTACAAATTTCTTTCAAAGTTCCTTTGATAACTTATTAATTCTACTACCTATTTTGAAATATTAGCATACTTTGATTCAATGTCTGTTTGAACACAATAACTGAAAAGATATAGCTAGTTGTAAAAAAGAACATCAAAATAATAAAATCAAGAAACACTGATAGTTTATATTTGTGTACAATACAAAATGCACATTCACTTTATAAAAAAATTTATAAATTCTATATAGCCACTTAAATTTTAAAAAATGAAACAATTAATGCTAATGTTATTTGATGTATCTGATTTTTTTCAATTCATATTAATAAGATACCAGAACCTATCTAAAACAGATATAATTTATGTGATCTGATATTTAATTATTTTCTTAATTCAAATAAATTGCTTATACTACTGTGAGCATATATATTATTATATCTACATACCCTTCCGCATTAGTTATCTAGTCACCAGTAGCACTTCTTTCCCATATGTTACATATAATATCATACATAATATCAAAAAATTATGGAAGAATAGATATTTCTAAATAATTTCAATTAATTTTAAAGTTACTTAATTTTAAAACTAATATTTAAATTTAAAATAATTAGTAATAATAATAATAAATTTTTAAAATAAATATTTTTAAACATCATTCAAATTATTTGATAGATTTATTATTAACTAAATATAAAAGAGAAATAATTTTTCTAAAAAAACTCACACAACAGGATTTTATTCATCAAACAAATTAACACTCTTTGTTAAAAATTTAGAACTTTGTTTCATTGATTAGAAAATACTTTTGCTTTTCTTTCTTAAGTCATCATTGCTCAATCTAACATACTTTTGCTTTTCCTTCTTAAGCCATCATTGCTCAGTCTAACATTATAACCGATTCCTATATTCCTTTTTATTATAAGGAGCAACTCCAGAGTTTTTGCATTCATGCTGGAACAAGCTTCCTTGCTCTCTCACCAACAATGTGAAAAATACTTTCACTATCTGCATTGCTATGAGCATAGATTCCTGTAAAAGGTCTTTTTGTCAATTTTTTTGCGTAGTTTTTCATATATCCATAATTTCCCCCTAACTTCTGTAATAATTGTAGAAATTCCACAGCTATTGGAGGGTATGGTTTTAGTGCAAAGGTTTGTAAATGAGAGCTCTGCACTTGAAATTTGTATTAGTTTTCTCTTACAGCAGTTAGATATGAAAACTTTTAATTAAAAACTATGTTCAAGAGCAAAAAAAAAAAAAAGAAAAAAAAATTAATAAACAGACTTGCCTTCAGCTGAGACAGAAAGATCGGCATCATCCTTACTGTCAGAAGAAATTTCATTTGCTTCAAGACTGTCAGGATTATCACTGCAGTGAGCAGGACTACGACTGTCATCCATGTCCAAGGAAGCAATACTGCACATCATTTGAGATTCAGACCCTGGTTCTCCATGATTTGTGTGATCCTGAGGTAAGTCTTGCAAATCCCTTAAACTATCTTCTTCATGAGTATCAACATAAGCTTTATTAGACAAATGTGAACGAGCTGGAGAATAGTATGGATTTAATCCACCAGATAATAAATCACAAGAAGTATCCTGTACAGAGTTCTCAACAGAGCTATAGTGAGCTTCTTCTTTAATGGGAGATACAATCTTTTTGATCAAATTATCTGATTCTCTTCGTTGTAAGTTTCGTTCAGGAGATTCCTGGTTGCACTGTGAGTTTATACTTTTAGGGGAACAATCTCTTTGATATTTTTTATTCTGTGTACCTCTGCCCTTCTTTGGATAAGTTGATCTTTCCAAGCAGCCAAAATCCTCACCTTCATTCTGCTTCTTCAGTTTCTAAAATAAATTTTTATTTTATATATTTATATAGATATTTAAATAACAAAATAACAATAAATTATATTTCCATTTAAAGATAATATATGTACATTATGAGATTAAAAATTAATTCAATTATTTAAATCAGTAACTCCTAATATACATTTTAGTGCTATTTGTTGCCTATAAAATACCTTTTTCTCTATAGATACATTGTTTTCAACATATATTCCATTGCTGAAATAGTTTCTGAATCCCATTAATAATAATACAACTATTAAGTTTTGTGGCAAATTTTCTCCTCTCTCTTGATTTCTTTCAAATCTTTGATATTTCAAGTTTCAATTTCAGAAACAAATGGAAGTGCACAGACTCAAACAGAAAGAGTTATGACATATATTTGATTGACATTTGAATTCTTGATCAATAAAAGCATGATTCATGATTTGCTCATCAGTCAAGTGAATCAGACAGAAATTCTGCAGAATGCTGGACAGAATTGTATATAATGGATTTTTTCTGATGCCTAGATCTTTAATAATCTCAAGGGAATTCAAACAGGGTTTGTATGAACCAAAGCATGCATTTTCTTGACATTAAAATCTATTATTACTGTGAAACAGTGATATTATATTTCATAATGAAAAAAAATCACCAAATAGATAATATGGTTCCCCCCTTCCCTATTGTTCATAAAGCAGAGGAAAATTACATAGCATTCTCAAAATTGTAAAAATGCAAACTTAATATTAATGCCATAAGGTATCATTACAGGCTGATTTGCTAAAGTTCCACATTAATAGTTCAATTTCTGTTTGGACAATCATGCATGCAAACATACCTAGACATAGCAAACAAAATGATTTTAATTAGAGATGTAAATCAATAAAAAAAATTTTTTTACCCTTTGTAAACTGGATAGACGAGGGGGAGGAGCTGTTGGTTTCTCGAATTCAAATACAATAACTGCAGCTAAATAGAAAGGAGACACAAATAACAAATAAATTCAGATTCTACCATAAATAAAACAAATTTTAATAAGCACTAGCCTTCTAGTAAAAAAATTATGTATAACAATTCAATAGAGCTTTTTTAAAAATAATGGATCTGTTATGTAGTATTAGGAAAATATTTGATACAGTGCTTCAGATTCCTTAATGGACTTCCATTGAAATAACTAAAATAATTGTCATGACTGAAAAGAATTCATTAGAATCTTTCAAACTGCTATGTTTGATTAAATTTCCTTATTTATAGTCAATATTAATTAAACTGAATACTTATATTTAAAAGAAAATGCTGTGTAATTTTCTTTTATCTGTCTTTCCTATGTGTGTGTAGAATAAATGTGCTGTCGAAAGATCGTATTGAAAAACCAGAATTATTCTATAAGTTAGTAATTACAATTATTGTAATATTGAAGACTACAATCTAAAAAAGAAAAAAAATTAACAAATTATTCTAAAAATAGAAGAAATCTGAATGTACTTGAAAAACTAAAACAAATTATATTGATTGATAAGGAGAAATTCTTTGATTATATTTTTAACAAAAAATTTAAGCAGGGTAGAGGTGTATTAATAATAAAAATGTTTTCTTTAAAAAAACAGAAACCTAATAAGACATGTTTTAATGTTAACCTAATAAGACATGTTAGAAAGTGAACATAAACACACTCATGCACACACACACACAAGAAAAAAAAAATTAAGTAAAATAACATCTGAAAAGAAGACAATGCATTTGAAAATTTTTCAAATTACTTTAATCTTAATACCATCTACACTAATTTTGAAAGAAAATTTGTATTACATAATTAATGTCTTGTATATTTATAGTAACTGATTTACAGAAATTAGAATTTGTTTCAAAATGAATTTTTTTTAATAGCATTGGCAGCACCTTATTATATCAATTATATAACAATAAAACTACATAAACTTTAAACATCTAGTTCATATAGATGAACTTTATAATAAAAATATTCATAATTAAGATTATGTCAAATGATTGTAACTTTTTGTAGTTCTTTTAAGATTCCAGAAATATTTATGCATAATTTTTATTATATAATTCTTACAGCAATTTGACATTAACACTTACCATCTTTTATTCTCTTCTGAACCTGAGGAGAAAGACATGCCCATGACTGACAGTGCACAACTTTGTTTGCATTTTGAATCAAATATCTTTCACAATGTCTACTAATTTTATGTAACAAATCCAAAAAATTCTATAACAGAAAATATAACAATTTTAAAATCAGAGGAAAATAAATCAGAGAGAGAGAGAGAGAGAAATGAAATAAAACTGCATATCATTCTATGAAATTTCAATTAGTAAATAACAGAGATATATAACAGAAGGGGACGGGCAGAGAAACATCAGAAAATTAAGACATTTAATTTAATAAGATTTTCTTTATTTCATTAAAAATTTATTCTTGGAAGACAAATAAAAAAGTGATCTCAGAGAATTTAGAAAAACAGTGGAGATAAAAACTTGAATTTATCCCCAATGCCTTTTTTTTTTAAAAAAAAATCCTTTTAAATGTGAGTAATCTGAATCAGAATTATTTACTCTTCAAGATTCTTCTGTCCAAATTTTTATATTATAAGGGAAAAAATTAAGTATTTATCATAAATGTGAAAATCAAACCCAAATATATGTTTAAATTTTAACATACATTTATTACCATATAATTAAAAAAATATTATTCAAAAAATTCTAAGCATTCATTAGACATCTTTCATAGAGAAACATTACAATTATTCAAGAGCCAATCCACAGATCATGTCTAATAATTATGTTATTATTATCATCATATTTTATCCTTACATTATTATTCTTTGGACTTTTTATGTCATCAATATAATGGTTTTAAAGAATTCGTAAAGAAGTTTTTCTTTTTTTTAGATGAAGATAAATCTTATTTGTTCAAAGAAATGAAAATGAATTAAAAACAAATCAAATTACTTGTTACATGTTATTTAAGTCTTTTATTAACATGAATTACAGCAACTTTTATGATGTATAAGGATTAAATATGAATAATCTTAAAACTTTTCTCTAAATTCTCAAATAAAGTATTGTAAAAACAGTTATTGTTTGATAAAAATTACCTGAGTAAATTCTCCATATTCTGTGTTCTCAATGGATTCTGCTAATCGAATCAACTGATTGACACTTTCATATGATTTGCAAGCTACATCCGGTGTCATTAATTCAATGGATGAAATAATATCCTCCTCTAGTGCTGTAACATTCCAACTTTGCCCCTATTAGATAGACAGAAGATAAATATATAAGATTTTGAACAGACAAACAGAATTCCAGTTAACAATTATGAATTTTTCAGAATTTGATTATAAATATTCAATTGTATTGATACTCATATTAAAAAACACCTTTTCTCTTTTTAAATCACAGTTTATTTCTTAACTCTTGTTTATTATTATTTTTTTTGAAACCACAGCATATTTTTTTTTAAATCAATGGTGTTAAAAAATGATATTTTGATAATGTTGGCAGTCTATTTTTGTAAGTTGAACATCCTATTTTTTTCTTTTGAAATCTAAATAATATGTGAATTTACCCCTTAAATAGAGAGGTCAAGACAGAGTTTCTTATAGATGTTCTATTACATATTAAAAGTTTAAGAAAGTGTCCCCTGTCATTAGAAACCAGCCAACATTATTAATAGTTATTTACATTAAGAACTGATTGGGAGGAAAGTTACATGTTTGAGCTTTATTGACAATTGAATGACAGCCAAACTTTTGCTTTTCAAAAAATATATTTAACTGAAAATTTACTCCAAATTTGTATTACCACTAAAAAGGAGAAGGTATGAATTAGAAATTCAATTCAATATAAGACTTGATATATTAATAATAGATATTTGTTATATTCATTCATTGATATAATAAAACACAATATCCAACAATTTTGGAGAAAATAAACTTCAGACTTTCTGTATAGCTTATATAGTAGTAAGTTGTTGATATTGATCTGCTGCAAATTAGCATTTTAGTAGTGTAGCAACTTATCCCCAAGGAGGTCAGAGTTTCATTCTGCAGGGATATTTATTTATTTTGAATGGATAATTTCAAATTCATTAAAATATTAATTATGCTTTTTCATAAATAACTGCTGATTCATATGACAATAATTTTTGCTGGTGATAAATAATAACTATAATTACTAATAAAAAATTATTGAATTAAAATGGTTACAAGTTTTTGTCTTACATTTACAGAGTTTGCTAGAAATGTATGAGGAACAAAGCAACAGCAGTTAATCTAATGAATATATAGAAAAATGTGTAAATTTGTTTATGAAGTTTATTTTTCAATAGATTTTTCAAAGAAACATTGTTCTTATGAACCAATGGTCACCATTTATTAGTTGTGCAAAATATCAAAATATTTATTGCTTTGAATGTTTTTATAATTATAATTCTGATTCATGTATGTAATTAAAAATCAGTAATTAAAAAAAATTCTAAAATATATGAATAAAAAAAGACCCAAGCAAATTTTTTTTCATGATCAAAATATTTATAATTACTGTTTATGAACACTGAAGTTATATTTAAAATTATTATTTGTTTGAAAATGAATTTTAGCCTGCTTTACATATCATATGAATGAGTAATTATTTTATGGATGAAAATGATTAATTTTTTCCCAAAAATGCTTCTAAATTTTTGATTTAATTTGAAAATATTCTTTAATGCAGCACTAATTAATAAAAATGCATTTTTTTCAGTAACTTCAGGATGAAGTGAATGCAATTTCAATTTTTTTAAAGATTAGAATCAGATAAAATGTTTGTTATTAAATTACAAAAAGCTAATATTTATATAGTATATTCTTGTAGGATTTTGATGTAGAACTAAGAATGAATCTTCAAATTTTTAGTCCCTTACAGCTTATAAACTAAAGCACATCGCATGAATGAAAAAAAAAAAAAAGAAAACAAATATACTGAAAAGCATAAAAATGTCAATGCTGAAACATGCATATATGTCTAATTTTTTTTTTCTCTTCAGAAAGTATTCTTCTTTAGAGAAACAATACTAGCATAGTATATTAGAATAATTTTTGGGAGATTGATAAAATTTTTGATCCTTACTTTGCCCAAAGCAAGAAATCCTTCAGATTTCAAAATCTGATTGAAGTTTTTTGCCATAAAGTGAATACAATCCTGAAGAAGCCTTGTTATCATTCCAAATATGGGTTCAGTCCATTTGAGTTGAGGTAAAGTTGTTAAAAGTCTGTCACAGTTCAAAGTCATATCTATCACTGTATCTATAGACTGAAAAAGAAATTTATTAGTTTTTAAAACTTTATTGTTGATTTTGAAGTAAAATGTTGTTTAAATCTTGGAATTAATTAGTTGGAATTTGTCTCACAGTATGACATATTTTTAAATTTTGATGCGCTTATGTTGAAAAATAGCTGAAAGAATGTCATATCTATTTTAATAAATGCTTCCAAGTGATTATAAATAGTATATCTTTAAATTATTTGGGAAACTTACTTTACGGATGAACCAAATATTATTATTAATTTGAGTAAAGGAGAAAGATTTGTGGTGAAAGCTTATAAGCCAGTTAACAGCGATGCTACCTTAGCAATTACTTTTATATCATGGTCATGTTACTGGACTGTGAACCACAAGGTCCCAGGTTCTATCCTTCGAGCATCACAATCCGCCACATTGCTGACCAGACGATGGACCTTCAACCTTCGTAGAGCTGTTGGGTGCCATTATACTCAAAAGCCGTATCGCCCGTCTCACTGGAGGGAGAGTTTGTGTGTGGTGAAAGCTTATAAACCAGTTAACAGCTATGCTACTCGAGCAATTACTTTTGTATCATGGCCATGTTACTGGACTGCGAACCACAAAGTCCCCGGTTCTATCCTTCGTGCATCACAATCCACCAAAGATTTTAATAACTATATCTACCAACTAACTCCCAATGGATATAAAAATGTTTTAAAAATTTGAACTCAATTAAAGATAAGTATTTGTTATAATGCAACGCAAAATATGTCTACTCACATGAAACTAAATAAATTTATGAATCTATAATCAATATTATCAAAGTTTTGCATTGTTAAAGAAATAAAATGTAGCAGTTTTCAAACTTACCAAATTGTGGACAGTTACATTGTAGCAGAGGTCTCTTAGTTCTTCAGAAAGAGCAGCAAATGATTTGTTTGTCCATGTTCGGGTGAAATTTTTTCCAAGCCAGTAAATACACTTGTCTCGTAATTCATTTAAGCCACATACAGCTGCCAAAGGTAAACATTCTACAACACCTTGAGAACATTGCAAACAAGGCTGAGAAATAAATAATAATTTCAGATTATCTGATATATTAATGTAGCTAATTATTAATTAAAATAAAATGCACATTCATGATGCTCATCTATTTACATAATGTAATAACTCAAAAAAGAGAGAAAAATATAGTAAGGGAAAAAAAAAAAAAAACCCATGGAAAATATTTCTTAAAATTGATAAAAATAACATTATATATATATACACATATAATGACATACATATAAAAATGAATACAATTCAAAAATGTAAGTTAAAAAATACATGAGCAATGAATGCTTCTTAGAAATTCACACTTAAATTCAACGTAATAAAGCGTTTGTATGTACTATTGCCAGTTGGAAATACATGATGCTTATACCTGTTAGTAAGGTGGGCAAAAGTTATTGCATGTTAGGGTTAGAATTGAAAGTATTTTCCAATTATTCCCCAATGCTTAATCTGTAAAAGATCTGGTGATCATCGCAGCCCTGATAGAGCATTGATTCCAATAGACATATCCCAGATTGCAATATTGTTTGAATATGATAAAGGGAATGATATCTTCAAGTTAAAGCCAACCCCTGTTTCCCTGCTCAAGAACAATATTAAATTAAGTTGTCAGGAGCTTGATGCATAGCTATGTATTAAGATAATCAGACAGAGAAGGAAACCATGCTGTCATTCAAAACCACTCTTTAAACTAGAATACCTGAAGACAATCCAATATGTCTATACTTGAACAGACCCAGTAAAAATCTTTTACAGAGCTTTGTACTTTGAAGTACTGGGCCATTACAAATACTGAAGTAGAAATGAGATTCTAATCTGTAAAGTAACTTCATTCCACTTGGAACCCTAGTTATTTATTTCATAATATTTCTGAAGTTAGCTTTAATGCTCATAGAAATAAGCAGAAAACAACTCATGGAGCATCAGAAACAGAAGTGATTCCTATTTGCAATGTGGCCAGTGGAAAATTCAGGTATTTAGTAGCCTTAGACAGGGTACATTATGAGGGTATTTGCATAGTAAGATGACAAATTTACTTTCACATTTACAAACGTGTTTAACATATTATTTTCAGCACTTATTTGACATAATTTATCATGATTAAACATTTTATATATTAATAACTTTGTGAATACGTATTCATTTTTATTTATCTATTATGACTCTTATCTATATGACATTCATCTTTGTACACAATATTATTAAAAATGTCCAATTTTAAAAATGTTCTATAACTAAGGGAATTAATAAAATAAATAGAAAACGATTAATTATGCTTGATAAGTATTGATATTATCTCATTTTTTTTATCATTCTTAAAATTTGTATTTTTTTATAAATTTATTTGACAATTAGAAAAATGTTTATTTGTTAACCTGCTGATGGCAGCCTCTAGTAGTGGCTTTAGACAGTTTCTTAATCTGTTTAGTTGGAAATCAGCCATTGAATGCAGTTCTAGAAATCATAATAGCTCAAACTGTTCTTCTGAAGCATTTTAATTAAATATGGCATAATTCTGAATTTTCCAATCTTTTTCTCCTTACTTTGCTGAGGCTAATAAGATCCTAATTATTACAGTCTCCAAAAATTCTTTTTGCCAACAATTATTCATAAGTGCAAAACTTAAATCCATTGCTTTTCTTTTAACAATTTAGCAAAATCTTCCTTCTTGCAGTCAATCCTACCACCTCATTCTAAGTCATTTAGATTTACTTCTCATTCTTTTGACACTTTAGCCAAACTTTTTACATCATTAACATGTTTTAGCCAGATGCAGTATACATGACCAGTAAATTCTCTACAAATATTATTTCTATACAAATGATTATAGAGTTCAAATATTAATTAGCACTTCAGATGAACTACAGGAAAAAGGTATCATTTGTCGATTCATCAAGCAATACTTTTTTTGGTGTTGAGATTTTATTTCTTGCAAATTCAGCTTGTTTAGTTTTGCTTTATTAATGTTCCGTTTTGAAACTACATAATAGCTATTTTGAAATAGGAATCAAAATTTTAAATTGAGAATCTATAAATAGAATTGGTGCCATAGCTGGTATGCTCTTTCCAAACATTTACGCCACAATGGTAGGAGAACTTAAGATCCTGACACATTTAATATGCATCAAGCTTTCACATAAGGTAAAATTTTGATTGAAGTGAATTGCAAAGTCATATTGTAGCATTTTTAACACCTTAAAAAGAATCATTCAAGAAATTTCAATCATGATTATTATCAATTTTACATTTTTAAAGAAGCCATCTGATATAACTACTTTTGCTGATAAATATTTTTTAGCTCTATTTCCCTCTTTTAAGAGTTATTTATTTATTACAAATTGAAAGTCAGGGAAAAGAATAGACAATAAAATTGAAAAAAAAAAACATTTTATAAAAAATCTCAAAAAATCAAAATTACAAAGATTTTGATATGCATCCTTTTAATTTTCTAAATAATAATTATTTATTAAGTTGCTATAGTTGACTTTTCTAATAATTTTAAAAGATTGGCATTAGAATAAAAACCATTATAATTTTTTATTTTTTGCATTTTTATAATTGATGGAACTAAAAATAATAATTAATTTCGACTTCTAAAACAATTACAAAATAATGAACTATTAGTGTTACTGTAAATTTTTAATATTGTTTCCAAAGTAAGGATGGTAAAAAGTTAAGACATACTCTATGAAAAAAATGACAGTAATGCATTTTCAAATGAAAAACAATAACATCAGTCAATGTTTCTAAATTCAGCATATCTGCTAGAAGAGTCAATTCTGAAATGTTGCAATCCTTTGGAATATTCATAGCTCCACTGTATATGTGGCAAAGGGCAAAATGAACAGCAGGATATGAAAACCTATTAAAAATTAAGTAGCATAAGTTGTTTTTATTAAGTGTATGAAAAACTTCATGCAAAATTTATTAGTATGGAATTTTTTTTTTTACCCTTCTAAGCTGATTGTGCTAGCATTTTTCTCACAATTGTTCACCCTTAATAAACTTGCAAAATATTTGCATCTTGATGCCAAAATGCACCTAAATGAAAATGAACAACAAAAAGTATTAAGATTTCAAATAATAATGAGAAATAATACAATTGCAGTTACTGTTACATTAATTTGAGAAATTTTTGAAATTAAGAAGCTTGCAGTTCACAATGGAAGATATAAGCTATTATAAAGATATGAATGCTAATAAATTAGATTATAAAATATTTTGGCTTTAAAAATTTTCTACATAAATAATTTGTTTGAAAACCTAATTTTTAAAAATTTCTCCATGCAATGTAGAATATGTATCTCCTATTCCAGCAGATTTTAAGTTATGTACAGAATAGTTTTAAATAATTCTACGAATAAGATATTTTAACAACCAAAAACATCTTTAAAGGATATATATATATATTTAAAAATTGCATAGTTACCTATGAGCTTTAATTTGCTTTCCATCAACTTCAATGACAATATCTGTATCAATTTCATCCAAAAACATTCGTAATAAATCTTCTCCGAGTTTAGAGCATGCTTCTAACATGTGATACATTTTTCTTAAATTTTGACTGGAAAAATCTTGTTGATTTTGTGATTCTCTCCATCTTCTTTCCAAACTTGCAATTCCACTGAGTGCACCTGCTGAAGAACTGACATCTGATACTTCAGAATATATTGTTTCAGAATCATCTTCAAGGTCACAAGATATCGATATGGAAAGTGGAGAATATGTTGTTTTCTCTTTTACAACTAGTTTATCCAAACCAGTTTCTCCTTCACCACCAGACACATGAGAAGATCCTGAGCGACTCATGCAGTTAGTATTTTTCATTTTAGTATCACTAGACTCAGATAAAGGATCTGAACCCAATTTCAAGCTTTCACTTGAACTTTTAGAATCTTCTCCTTTATCTGTTCTTTTATTGCAAGGTGTTGGAGATGGAACTACATCCATTTTAGCATCATCCTTTACAGCTTTGTCAGATAATTTCAAAGATTCATCAAGGAGTGTCGGCGGAAACTTCATTGCATCAACATCTTGAGGCTTAGTTGATGCTTTAACAACAATTGGTGGTTTAGAAGGTTCTTGGACATCTTTTGTTTTAGCTTTTCTTCTTAAAATCGGGCTCATTGGTAATAATCCAGCATCTTCAGATCCGGGTATGCCATTAGGTTTTTCCATATCACCAGTAGATTTCCATTTGACTTTATCTTCAATTAACAGCTTCTCAGCAAAAGTCGCTTTTCCTAAATTTGAACAGCTACCAGATGATTCTTCATTTTTACTAATGTTTTGAATCAGCCTGAAAGTTTGATCAAATGCTTTTAAATCTTTGGCAGCATAAGTTTTTGGATCCTTAAAGAATTTTTTGTCAAGCGAATTATAATTAGTGTTAAGAATTTTTTGCTGATATAAATTATCATAATATATACCATCAGAGTAACGATGTGCACTGCGAGATTTTCTAGAATTTTTTAACTGAGGGACGCCATCAAAACCATTAACCTGCTGACGATCCAAAGATGTAGCAGATCGACTTCCTCTGTGCTTTGTCAATGAAAAAAAATTTGGCTTGTTTTCCATTTGATTGAGTGATAAAGAGGAATCTGATAATTTTCGTCTTTGTTTTCCAGTCCATGCAGAGTTAGTGATTTTATAATCTTTAATAGAAAAATCTTTTCCAAGTTCTTCAGTTACAATTTTTTCTGTAGATCTTAACAAATCCTCATTTTTTATTCGATTGCAGTTATTTTCTTGGATCGTTTCCTCATTCAAATTAATAAACATAGCAACACTTGACGGCTCTTTCGCAACTGAGCTGTTGAATCTTGAATGATAATTACTCTCTTTAGTTTCTTTTGGAACAGAATCTAAATCGACATACATATAGCAGGATTGAGGCCGAAGTTTTTCTCTGAAATCAGTCAAATCGTAGGTTTTAACTTCACCTTTGTAAGCATCTAAATGTGAAGTAGATTGAGCTTTCATTAGTGGTTCCTTCTTAGGATATGCATTATGAGCTTCCATACCAGAAAAGAATTCTTTATATGAAGTATTTAGATTTGACTTTCTATTTGGGGAGTTAGTATCAGTATTTTGGGTTCTGGCATCAATATACATATAAGCGTGAGATGGACTTGATTTCCTTCCTTTTGCTGTATCAGGAGATGGCGGTGGCAAGCTGTTTATATCGATATAGAAAGGAAACATTGATCCTGAAAGCTTTCTGGATTTTTCAGACAATGATCCATTTACTTCTGATCCTATTGTTACAGGTGAACTGCTTGTAGCCTCAGATGACATTATAAGTGAAGACGCAATTGAATTCGAATAACCAGCATCAGAAATCAAACTGAAAGTACTATGGGACATAAATCCTGAATCACTCATACTACCATCCAATCTACGAAAATGATAACCAGGAGAAGCAGATTCCAATTCTTGACTACTATTAAAAGAAGGCTCTTTGGCAAATGGAGATCTAAACAAATTAGATCTTGGAGAAGGGGAATGATCATGGAGAAAAAATCCAGTGCTTTCATTTCTTTTGGAAGGATAACTGTCCTTATGACTTTCTTGTTGATTTTCTAAATCTTTTGAATCATTTGCAGGTGATTCTCTATAACACCACTCAATGCTATCATCAATAGCAGCTTCTTCCAAAGAGCCTTGAGTTTCTAAATCAAAAGTATTGCTCCTTACCATAGAACCTACATTAGAAAAATCTCCGGGCTCAGAATCATCATCTGAATCATTGCTATCATGATCCGATTCAGATTTTTGAGTGTTTATACTTTTAGGTGACTGTCTGCTTTGTTTACCATGATTTCTTTTGGATTCATACAATACTCCTGCCTCTAACTGATCAGGTGATGAAAATTCTCTCTCGATATTGGTATCAATATGTAATTCTCCATTGACATGGCTTTTCACTTTGTATGTGTTGCTATTATTTCTAACCATGACATTTGCATTACTAGTCTTCATCATATTAGTTTGATTTTGGGCAGCCCCAAACAGTTCCAGAACATTTGCTTTGGCTTCAGGAGATACTGGACTTGTTTTAGGAGTAACAAAATTATCTGTACAGGAGGAATGAACAGATTCTTTCTCAAACTCGTCAACTTCTAAAATATGCTTATTCACAGGTGCTTTGTTATGGTGCAATAATTCTATGTATTTTTTGCTAATATGAAGAGCTTCACATTCATGTTTCCTTATATCATCATCTGTATAAACTTTTCTAGAATAAGAAAAGATAAAAAAAAGTTATATATATATATAAGACAATGGAATTGTCTAATAAAAACCATAAAAAATATCATTATTTTTACAAAAAAAAAATTAACATAATAACATTTTTGGTAAAAGTAAGTGAGTCTTGAATTTCATGTAATTTTTCATAATTCAATCCCCTCCCCCCAGAATTTCCAAAAGTCACCTGTATGAAATGAAACATTGAGTATCAAAATTAAAGAGAATCTTATTAATTTTAAATCAGTTAACTTCAATACAAACACATATAAATACTCATATTAAAAATTAGATATAAAATTAAATTAAATTTTTTTTAAATTTCTTTTTCTTTCCTTTTCCAAATTTGAGTTTATAAATAAATAATAAGAAGAACAAAGTGGAGTCCATCCAGAGTGATTTCACTTAAAAATAATTAATATGTATTAACTGATAATAATAAGAAATATGCACTCCATAAGGATAGATCACAAACAGAGCAGATAGGAACCTAATAGGACAGGATTGATGATGTAATTTTATGCATAGATGGGTTCCAGAAATAGTTTTTTTTTTTTTTTTTTTTTTTTTTTTTTAAAGAAGACAATGGCTTCAATAAATAAGGTTGAAGGTAATGAGATTTACTATGGTTACCATTTGGGTAGTTTGAAATGGAATGCTAATAAACAAATTTGCAGTTATTGATTCTAATATAAGTTCAAAATTAAATATTGATGTATATTATCTTGTTATAAAATCTATAGAGAGCCAGATATTATAAAGTTCATAAAAATGAATCGGATGAACTGGGCAGCTCATATATTTAGAATGAAGGATGATTCCATATTTAAAAAAAATTCTTTTACATAAACTTCTAACAATTAGGAAAAAGGGTAGACCCAAAATGAGATGGATGAAGTCAGTGGAGATAGACTTCCTGTCTATCCAGAAAAGAAATTGGCACACAAGTATCAAAATTAGAATGCAATGGAACAGAATTCAGAGGAAGGCACTGGCACTGTCTAGCCAAATATGATGATGATGATATTATTTTGTAACATGCTTAGACAAATGTAAAACTTTTTTTATAATTCAGAATAATAGAAATGGTTTTCTTTGTGCATATTTATAATACTTAAAAACTTACAGTTGCCTAAATAAAAACTAGCTACCATTGACAACCAGCTGGTTCATCAGCAATAATGGTTCTGTTTAAGTGCAATTAAATATTTTATATATAATTTGCTATTTATAATTTTCTCAATGAAGGAATTAAAGTATCAAATAGTGAAACACATTAAAGAAGTTTTATTTTCATAGTCTTATATCTGCTTTCATTTATTGTGTGCATAACTTTTTTCATAGAGTGCAGTTGCAGAAAATCAAAGGGCAATTAAAAAAAATAGTACATATTCTTTTGAATGATCATTCATAGTATAGAATGAACTAAATGAACATAGTCTTTTACCATTTAATTATTTTTCATGTAAAATGTACAGATTATAAAAAGAATATCTTTTCCTTGGAGGAAAGTTTTTGATGAAACAATAGCAACACACAAGAGAATATATGACAAAGAAATGAAATATCATTATTAAAAATGATGCAAAGAATTATTTTTTAAAAAATATCAAAACTAAAAATCATGTCAAAAATTGATAATATTAATAATAAAATTAATGCAAAAATAATTTTAGTATATTATTTTTTTCAGGTTATCAATGAAAAACACTAAAAAAAATCTTTAAAAAATTGCTCCTAACTGTACATCTTCACTCTTCAAAATATATTTATACCAAGTTTCATGGCCCTAGGAAAAATGGCCTGGCTTATAGAGTGACAACATGTAATAACATACACATAAAGCTACCCATTTATTATTAACAGAGGTAACATTAAATAAAAAAAAATGAGTGCGATAAAATTAACTTTTGAACATTTTTCTTCCTATAGATTAAATTGCCCCAAAGACATAAAAAAAGAGTAAAAAAAGTAAGAAAATTTAAATATATTCAGTATTAAATTAAATGCAAATAAAAAGAGGAAAAATGAATAAAAAATGATAAAATAATGTTAAAAGTTAAAAGAAAATGCTTAAAAATACTTACTTCAAAAAATGAAGTAATTCAGAGTCCTGAAGGTATGAATTATATGATTCCACACCAAGATTTGATTCTTGATGCTCATTAAGATGATTAAAAAAACTTGGAGTTCGAACTTTTAAGAGAGCTTTATGAGCAGGAAATAGTTGTGGAAGATCTGACTGTTGCTGCACAAAAGTCTTTATTTCACTATTATTCTCTTTTTCTTTTGAATTAACTCCAATTAAAGTATCCGAAAATATATTATTCTGTAACATGCTGAAAGAAAAAGAAAACATAATAAATAATCAAAACATAATGGACATGTTGCTATTGGTTATAGGCGATGATCGAATTCGCAACCTTATGGTTCGTAGCCGAGTAACATGACCACAAGACATAAGAAATTTCTCATGTCTCGTAGCTGTTATCTGGCTTATAAGGCGTCACCACATTACTCCCCCTCCATTGCGTCGAAGGTGAGACAAACGATATTTTCTCATGTTTTTGCTGTTATTGGTGGTGATATATTGGCTGTTGCGCCTTATCCATTTTTTTTTAATTGGCTGATTATTTATCAGCTTCATTTTTTTTATTGGCTGATTTTTTTATCAGCTTCCTTTTTCATTTATTTCTGGTAGAGGGCACCACAACAGTTGTATGAAGTTGGCGTATCACGTCCGGGTCACCAATGTTGCATATTGGTTATAGGCGAGGATCGAACTCGCAACCTTATGGTTCGTAGCCGAGTAACATGACCACAAGACATAAGAAATTTCTCATGCCTCATAGCTGTTATCTGGCTTATAAAGCGTCACCACAGACATTAATAAAAATATATAGAGATTTGCCATGAGGTGGCATATGCAATGCATTTCAAAGTGAATGAAAAATGTAGGTTTGTGATAAAAAATTTATTATTCACACTTTATTATATTTTATATTGAATTAATACTCTTTTTGAACATTTTGATTCACTAAATGTTGAGTAGAAAATAATAGATTATTATTCAATATTAATGCATAGTATAATTTTGCATTGTAACAATACTAAATGCATAACGTTTCATATTTTAGATACAAAATGTTTAAATTTCTGAATTCAAAGCATCTTAATTTCAACAAAAATAAATTAAATTAGAAAAATTAATTAATTTAAAAATAATCAGACATAAGAGTATAATGATATTTATTAAAATTACTGAAAATTATACTATTTTAAAATGTAATAAACATAGAGTTAAAAGTATAATGCTTTAGAGAGCACACAAGAAATGTAGTTCTACAATGTGTAACAAGGTTAAATAATGTTTAAAAAAATGTTACGTCTGCTCTAACTAAGACACAAAATAGATGGAATACAATTAAGTCAAATAAATCAAAGCTAAAAAATTTAGAATAATAATTATAATTTATACTATAAAATATATTATTTCAAATTTTAAACTAATAGCATTTAAATGAAAACATTAGACAAATTAACTTAAATTTATTTGTGGAATATTTAGTTTTAAATGATATACAATTTTTTTAAGAAAAAGTATCTATTTAGTTTAAAAATATTTATATATTAAAATAAACTCTTCTAATGTGAAATAAACAGATGTAACGATTTTTACATGTCATCAAATCTTGAAATAATAACCAGATAGACTACTACACTGAAAAAATTATTTTTTCTTTTTTTACACTATTTTTCTTTTTTTTAACTAACATTCACTTCTTGTATTCAACTTTTTTTTTTTTTACTAAGTTTCAAAATATAGTTCATGATCTATTAGTTACATTTACACATAACAAGGTTTTTTGAGCACTTTTATCTAAGCATTATTTGTTTCATATTTCCAAAGTTGAAATTTTGTAATCTAATTTTCACTGTTTTCTTGATAAAAAAAGTTTTAAAATTTTGTATACATGAATGCTCTCAATAACAACACCATGTTTTCATATTTTTGAAATTTTATTACTATTTAATTAATTTTTGATTCCATATTTGTAACAATGAATTTGAAAAAAATTCCATAAAATTCATTATAAGATTGAGAAATAATAAAAATGGTTCATTGTAAATAGAAGAAAGACTTGCAAACAAATGCAAGTCAAATACAATTAATTTAAATATAATTGCATAAGGATAATGCTTACCAAAGCATATGCTCTCGAAGCTGAGTCTGTAATGTGGATCGCAATTTCTCCCTCTCTTTTGCACATTTTATAAGGAATGCAGCACTTGGGTGAGTTGGACCCCATGCTCTACTTTTTGAGCTGGCCATTGGAGCATAATGATTCCACACTTTTGTCTGTCAGCTGAAAGACTCTGAAACATACAATTTTTTTGCTTTCTCTGAATCACAGTCTTTAGTTCAATGCACAACTTAGATACATTAATTATTCAATACCACATTATTCAACATTGGCAGTTATCCAATATGAGAACTGAATGAATTAAACAGGCAGTGTAGACTTTAAATTAGGAAAATAAATATGCATTTTACCTGTCATTTTATAATAAATATAATAAATTAACTAATAATATAGTTAGTGACATGGTTTTATTTTACAAATAATATTATATTTATTCAAATCATTTCATATTAACAAATTTCTTTCAAAATATTTAATTCAGAAACTTTTATTATAATTTTAGAAGATTTAATTCTAAATGTAATTTAGATAAACACTGATTAAGTAAAGATTGTCTTCCAATGCAAATTTATATAGAACAAACCTAATTATTGCAGTAAGTAAATTCTAGTATAAGATAGAGTTGAAATAATTATAAAAATTCTGTGCAGCTTTACAATGAATGACACTGCATACCAATCACAACAATAATGTATGAAGTTAAAACTTACAATTTCCATCATGTGTTTGATATTTTATACAAATATATATAATGAAAACCATATATAATTTAAAGCTTGCAAATAAATAAACAAATTTTTAGATAAAATCTTATCATAGTATATTTAGATATTCCCTTAGCATTGACTGTGAAAATTAATTTGATACTAAGCCATTTAATAATACAAAATGGGATAATACTTCCTTGCTAAATTATAAAACACTATATTAAACAGATTACACAGTATAAAATACATGAAGGATATTTTCAATCTTTAAGAAGTTATATATTATGCTTGATATGCATATAAAAATTACATAAAAGTAGACTGCAACTAGAAGTGTAACAAATAATGTAATCTGAAAAAAGTTAATGCAAACAATTTCAAATTAAATTATTGATATTGTATTGTACTATATAGAGATCCAGCATTTTCCATGCACATTTTGAAAAAATTAATTCACATACTACTTGTTGAAGTTTCATTAAATATGGACACATTTGGACTTTGGAGATCAATCGTAGAATATTTTAAATAAATGATCAAAATATGAGTGATAGAAATAGAGAGGTCAAATTTTTCTCTTCCAAAAGGACGCCGCATACGACAGGTTTCAGTACGTAAACAAAAACAATGTGCACATCTTATGTCGCCGAAGCACTGAATTTAAATCAAAATTTCAGAAATATTACCTTATTAAGTTGTGAATATCAGCATTCCCGACAGCTTCTACTAATCTATTCATTTTCTTTAATAAATGTAATCCAAATTACGCATATTTTTCGGATGGAAAGTCGTCTCCCAGAGCTAACTCCATATCTCATCTTGGAAATCAATAACACAAGACTGAGAGGGTTGCCATTTGATCCCTGGTGAATCAGATTCCTGGCGACAAAGGAAGGAAGAAAGGTTGCCAAATTCTCGCTCTTATGCGATTTTACATGGATGGCATCGGAAGGAAAGCAACTTCAAGCACACATTCAAAAATAGCGGGTGAAAAAAATCATTCAAATAATTCCCATCGTCGAAAATAAAAGATGTGAACTTTGAAACAGTGACCTAATGAGAGTAAATGGTACTTTGGGTACACTCCTTGCCCTATCCTTCGTTACACCATTGTCGTAAGAATCGTGAAATTAATATTTTTTCCCCCTTATTATATTCTTTATGTTTCTCAAAAAGTGAACAACGAACATTAATTTCAAATCTTGTAAAAATAGGAATTCTAATTTTTAAAAAAATTTAGGCAATGAATTTATTAACTAATAATTTGTTATTATTTATTAATACATTTGTCGGAGTTTAAATATTTTTAATAATAAAAAATATTAAAATGTAAAATCTGAAATTAAAAATTTGAGAAACTGAAAGTCTTCGACAGATAAAATAATAAATAAGTAAAAAAAGTAATTAATAAGAAAAAATAACAATAACGATAGTAATTGTAATTTGCTCAAAATTATTGTATAAGTTTGACAATTGAGAGAAAACTTAATGTAGTTAAAGTAATCTTTACATACTTAATAAATACGGTTTACAGGTTAATGGCTCATCATTATTAATTCTCATTTTTGCATTCAGTAAATAGTTCGTATTTTTTTTTCCAAAACGAATGGATATATTCATTTTGATTCAAAATGTTTAATTTCAATATTTTCGTAATATAAACTGAATTCTTTAAAATTGTTGGTGATTAAACAAGTCAGAGCATGAAAAATATTCATGTCACAGATCTCAAATGTAGCTTGAAACGAAGAAATTCTTTTCAATTTATCACAGCGAGTGTCATTTGTAGCCCTGATTTGTTCATTCTCCAATTACAATTTTAGAACGACCTCTTATTTACTAAGAATCATTCCATGTGAAATATTAATAATTGATATTAATTGCCACGCATATTAAATATTTTTCCTTTAAAAAGATTTCGTTTTTCACCGCAAAAGCAATTCTTTCTCTAATAGAAAAACTGGGCAAAGAAAAAAAAAAACAATTCTCACAATATCTGTTGAGAGGAATAATGATTATGAATATGAAACCGATCCTTTTATTTCTATACTAATATTAGCTAATTAATGTGGCAAATCATTTGGAATCGTTCAGTGTTAAATTAAATCCAATTGGATTTTCAGATTTCTTCCTACTACTTTGTTTTCTCCCTCTGAAACCATGCTGTCACGCAAAAAGCTTGAGTTTCATTTCGAGAATGTACTTATTGAATAAATTAATTGTAATAATACATTTCCACCTATAGTTTCATCTTCGGAATATGTGACGTTGTCTTCGTTCGATAAGTTTGTCGTAAAGTTCTAATCGTTTATTGTTATTATCATCATTTAAAACTATATTAATGAATCTAATAGTCTATTTATTGTTATCAATTAACGAGACTGGTCTTTATTTTTAAATAAAGATGTAAACCTATCTCCCCCCCCCCTTTGCCCTGATACACGCATGCATGAAAATTATTGATCTGGTAAGGCTGCGGATGCTATGAGTATTCACGTTTTTATAATCCTTGGATTCAGAAATTCTATGAGGAGCATAGAGAACACCGGCGGAGTGTCTCTCTCCGTCGTAAAGAAACTTCCCCCTTCTGTAGAATAAAGAAAGCCATGTGGTTATTTCGGACCTTTTATTTCATATAAAGTTGATACAGATTTATAACTTTAGTAACAGGACCGAACATCAAATTGCATTTATCTAAAACGTTGCGTTTTTGAGCTATCACTTTTACATATGTATATTCGACTATACGGATCAACAGACGGACAATTATTTGATGGATTTGATTCAAGATTTGATACAGAATTGCATTTTGGATGATAAAACTATGTTCTAACTTTCATCCATCCAGCTCTTCGCATTTTATTACTTTCTCTCCGTTTTATTACTTAGAAAGTCCAATAATCATCAAAAAATTCAAGCGTGAGATTTTTAGGAATTTTCACGTTTTAAAACTTTCTGAGGTCGGAAAACATATTTTTTGGAATTATGCTTGTCTTTAAATGCGATAGCTCAAAAATGCTTTGAGCTAGATGGGTAAAATTTGATTTGTGGTCTTTACACCAAATTAATAGCTTTCTTTCAAAGGTGATTTGAGAGAAATCTATTAGAGAAAGTCTGTTTTGTTTGGTCGTCGAAGTGCATGAAAACAAGATAACTACAAAATGAAAAGAACTTCATGAAATTTAGTATACAGTTTAAACATTCAAATTTCGAACAAATCCATCAAACTGTCAATCGTCTGTCTATCTGTATATTTCCATGCATGTAAACTCATAACTCAAAAACACAACAACTGAAATATATAAAATTTAATGTGCGATATTTCCGCTGAAATTGTAGTTTTATGTCACAATTTTGTTTTCAGTGGATCAGAAACAAATGTTCAGAATGCGTACTCGTTTTCTTCACTAGACTTCGAAGCCAAAAAACTTATGTGTAGGAATCAGAAAATAAAATTCTGGGCACTCTTGATGTTCATAGTCTTGTTCAAGGTCTGCAATTTTCATGCGTTTGGAGGGGAGAGAATAACACTTTTAAGAAGGAGTATGCAAGAAAGTACTTGTACAAGAAAGTAAAAAACTTGTAAAGAAAGTACAAGTACAAGAAAGTAAAATCATTCTCATTAGTTAGTTGCTGTCTTCACTTCTAGGCTGATAGACATCCAATTTCCCGAGGATGGATTTTACTCAATATTGATAAAAACATATAGATTTCATGCAAAAGATACAAACCAAATATCACCCTCTGAATTCAAAGTGTTTTTGATTAATCTCGTTTCGAGGGAAAAGTATAATTCCAAAAATGCATTTTTCAAGCTGAGGGAAATCTGAAATGTGGAGATTCATGAAAATTTCGTTGATTTTTTTTATGATTATAATACTTTCTTTTTGCATTCATGAGCATACGAGAAATCGCCCGGTGCGGATGACTCACAGAAATCAAATGCCACAAACATTAAACCTGACGAGGTTTAAATAATTTTTAAAATCGATTATATTAGCGTATATTTATTTCCATAGAGACGCTAGGTCGACGGCCTTCGATTCAGTACCGAATATACAGATACATGATAAAATACAACTCTACCAATATGTTACATATTGGGCATGATGAAAAAAATGATAAATTTATAATTGTGGTCAGTTAAATTAAAATTTATTAAATAGAGAACAAGCATTTCGAAATGTGTGGGGAAGGGAGAACCTTGGATAGTCTATGCCCTAAAAACCTACATTTATATATTTGTTATAAAAAATGAATTTATTTCATTGATGTTTTAGGAAGAATTTACTGAGTGAGCAATTAGGGAACTTACTACGTTTACTTTAAACGTAACGAAATGCATATGTCCAGCTCCATTTCATAGCTTTTTTTTAAACATTTTCGTACACAAAATATACGAAGAGGAAGTACTGTGATAGTTAAAAATTCGAATTCAAGATTTTAACGAATCGGCACATTTTAAACATCCATGAATCCTAAAAAACCCATTTTTAGAGTTATGTCTATCTGTTTGTAGATACGATAACTAAAACATGCTTCGATCTAGATGAGTGAAGTTTGGTATATGACCTCTACTTCGAATTTGGATATTTTTATCAAATTTTGAACGAAATCCATTGAGAAGAAGTTCTTACATCCAGCTGTTGGAATAATGTTAACACTACAACTGCAAATGAAAGGGACTAGATGAATAAAATTTAATGCACAGATTTAATGTCTAAAGCATAGATATGTGTCAAAGTTTGAATCAAATACAAGAGGTTGACAGTCTGTCGATCCGAAATTCCTCATGCATAAAAACACAATGACTTAAATAAATAAAATTTGCTTTGATCGCCAAAGACCTC
>JAPMOR010030855.1:144957-191344 GCA_026543865.1 Argiope aurantia | reverse complement strand
AAATGAAAAGAAATCACTGCTGTAGCCTAGTGGTAAGGTTTCGAAAAGGAGAATTCCAAATTCGAAATCTGATTCCACTAAGATTCGTCATGTAAGTAGACCTGGCCTAAGTTAAATCTAACGCTATAGGCCAAACGTCCTCTTGCTGCTGCGGTATGAACATTTGGAGTGGAAAATGCCAGCTCAGGTGTCGTCCTCATTAATTGGATGGGGCACAGTGTTACGATATCCAGCCCAAAGTAACCCTGGTATTGCTTCTAAATAGGGCATTAGTGTGCTTAATCCAAGTCAACCTGTAAATGATAAGACTGCTACCTTTTTTTAAAACTTAACAAAACCATGAAAGAAAACACAGGCATTAGGATTAAATGTTTTTGAACAGCACGAAATTCACTTATCAAAAAAGTGTTTAAAATAGTTCAACTAAAGATAAGTTTCTGAAATTTTGGAACTTAATGGTTCATTAAAAATGCAATGCTTGTTTCTTGTCCGCCGGAAATGGATAGAATCTGTATTCCAAACGATAACTTTATCTAAACCGTTTGTAAAATCAACAAACATGTATTTTTTTTCTTGAAAATATTGAATTCTTTTTTTATATTCAATAAAATGTCGAGTTGTACTATATCCAGGTAATTTTAGGTATACTATCATATTAATTTTTTAGATACTATTCAATGTCCCACATGTTTACAGTATTTTTTTTTCAGTGAATGAAACCCTTTTTATGAAATTACGATCTATAAAATAATAATGAATAAGGAAAAATTAAAGTAAGTATAATTTCTTCAACTACAGGTTAGAAACTTAAAAATAAGCTCGTGAAAAGTTTTAGGGCACTAAATAAACAAAAAGGGAGGGGGCATATATAAAAAGATAAAATAATAAAGAAATTGCATTTATTTAAAATATTTTAAATAAAACTTGTGAAATAATTATTTATAATTTAAATATTTTCATAGTTAATATAATACTGCCTGATTTTTTAAATTTATAATCTATTGCTGGTGCCTTGAATAAAAATAGGGTCATAGAAATTTTTTAAGTGCAAAAAGGGTTGCAAAAGGGAGGCATTTAAAATAAGAAAGTTTATTTCTATATAAGTAGTTTTTAGGACAAAAATACCACGACAAATTTTATAACAAAATATTTAATTGTAAGTCACTTTCAAGAGTGTTCGATTCACTATCATACTTATAAATTTTTTAAATTTATAAGTAATTTTAAACAAAATGGTAATAGAAATTCAAAACATTTTTTCTGCAATTTAAGTTCTCTAATATAAGTTCTCTGGAGCTGTTGACTCATGTGAAGCTTAAAGGAAGAGCTGCAACGATCTGCAAACGTATTAAAAAACATGAAAAATATTTCTAAGAATAAAACAATGAAATTTAATTAATACTCGATTTTAAAATGAATAAACATGAGGGTCGAGAGCATGACCTTTGTAAAACAAATGAAAGATTAAAAATTAAATTATTCTGAAAGCAAAAATCCTTGAAGCCTCAATGTCTTTGAAATTGAGAGCCTCTAGGCAGTTGTTTGTTTTATCTACTTGATATTCTGATGATCGATAACTGAAGTGTCTTTTCACATAAAGTTTCGAAATTGAAAGAAATGTATAAAGAGTGCATTGAATGAAAAATTTAATAATGTGACATTCAATTATAAAACTAAAAATTAAAACTTATCTTAAGAGTTAAATGAAAAATGAATGATAAGTACTATAAATTAAAAAAATTATGTTAGCAAATAATTTTAGTATTACTTTTATTCCTACTTTTATCTAAAGCATTTATTTAAAAAAATGATTTTAAAATGAGAATATGAAATGAAAAGAATAGAAATATGAAAAAAACAAAAACAATATATTTAGAAATTTTAAGAATAGGGGACAGTTCCCAAATTACTTTTAAAAAAACACACACTTCCTTTAATCTTTCCCTATTTATCTTTCAGTGGAGATTTTTTTAAAAATATGGTAACCCTGTACTGCAGGAAATCTCGCAGCTGATAGATGGGCGCAGTTTTTCAACACCTGATTAAGGGCACTAGAATGGAATATCCGGCGAGTTGAATGTATCCCCACACGAATTCTCTCAGCTTTTTGCAATTCAATGTTTCGACTACTGCTGCTGTTTTATAACCATACCTAATTTATTGTTTGGTAATGCGCCAGTGGTTTTGTTTTAAAACGAAGCGCTCTGGTATGCATTAGGTCTACTGCTTCGCATTCATTCTTTGCAGCCAACGAATTCTAGTTCTATATAAATAAAAAAGAAGTTTTATTGACGTGAACCGAGAAAAAAATAAAAATAAAAAAAGCATTTTTAAAACCTTATAAAAATTTTTTTGTAGACATTTATTTATTTCGAAATATGATCCATTGAAAAGATTGTTACAATAAAAGAATTTAATTTATTCCAGGATATTTTTTTTTGTTTATTTTCCTTTGACATTTGGGCATAAAATTCAATTTCAAACGCTTACATTCAGAACATAGAAAATGAATGTTGTAAAATCTTGGTCTTGGATGAAATATCACAATTAACTTCACTTAAATGTGAATTATTCCATATTTTATGATCGAAAAAGCTCTGAAAAACAACGATATGTTTAACAAAGATGTGTTGAACTTCAAAATCTTTTTACTGGAAAAATATTTTGAAACTAGATAATTCTGATATTTAGAATACTTTAGTTATGTGTGTATTTAGTTAGTTTAAGCAAATAGATACACAATTTGAATTTAAATCCCTAATTTGTAAGATTTTTTAAATAAAATACGTTTTTTTTGTAATAATCATTAGCTTCATATCTACTGAATGTCATAAAATTTATATACATATGATCCAATTTCTTTTTATTCATGAAATATAATATAGACTATTCTTAAACTTTCACATTAAAGGATATTTGTAATTTTTTTCTTTTGGTATAAAAGTGTAGGATAGAATATGTGCATAAGATTGAAAGAATTTGTTCAAAAAAAATTTTTGAACGAAAATTAATTTTAGATATTTAGTTGTATGTTTAATGTCTGCTGTAATTAGTAGTTAATAGAACTGATTTTAATTTTTTTTGATTTTTTTCGTATTTTCAATATTTTTTTCGTATGAGCTTATTAAATACGTTCATTAGAAAAAAAATGCATTTTTATTAGAAATATCGAATGTGAAAATATTTAAAAATGTAAGTAACGAATGCAAATTTTACACATCAGAATTGTTATAGAAGATTATATTTGTTCAAAATGTATTGTTTGAAAGAAAATAATTGAATAAATATATCAAAGTTTTAAAGAATGTCCTATTTTATTGTTAAAGTCCTTTGTAGCAGAAGTTGCCATTTTAATCCGCTAATGTCCAGCTTAGTTTAAAACGGATATTTTTGAAAAAAAATGTAAAGTTATATTGAAATAACTATAAATTAGAAAAAAATTTCGAAGTTTTTTAAGAGAGAAAATATTAAAAAGTCAATTGAAAATCAATTGAAAAATTGTTTAAGCTACATGTTAAAAATATAGTAAATATAAAAAAAAGACATATTACTATAGAATTTCTATTACTCCGAAAATAAGTGAAGGCAATAAATAAATAAATGATGATACTTTAACTTCGAAATCACCTTAATCGCTAGTATTAACCAGTTGAAATTTACCTATAAGTTTGCTAATGCACACACACACAAAACAAAAAAAAAATGACAAAGCAAAAGTGAAATAATGGAATACTATACTATGAATAAGGCCCTGAGTATTAACGGATTAATGTAATAAAAAAAAAGACAAAATTTGTTGGAAAATGATAAGTGAATGCTTTTTTAAATACAATCCAATCACTATATATAGAATATTAAGTTCTCTAGAAAACATCCAATATACAGTAAATCTAATAAGTAGAAATTTCGTTATAAAACTAATATTGCATATTTTTCATTATTTTTCGACTAAAACAATTATGCAAAATTAATTTTTAAGGGCTAGAATTAATTTTAAAAATGTGCAAATGCCAACTATTTTCGAAAACTGTTGATGCCGTATTCGTAAAAATTTTAAACTTTTTGATGCGTATTAATTTTTTATGTCTCTTTTTAGGCCTTTTATTAATTTGAATTTGCCTCTACATTTAAATATTTTTTATTTAGACGCCATATTTCCTGAATAAAATCTAAAGTTAAACTGAATTGAAAATAAAAATCTCACTCCAAATTAAGAAAGGAATTCATAGAACGAAGGCAAAGAGTAACATATGATTAATAGAAAGTATTAAAGGCTTTTTTTATATATGACGTCCGCATTATTAATTTATATCTCTCTTATTTAATTTATTCACCTTTCTATGAATGAAATCAATGGCTGTCTTTGGATGACAGTAGCGACCTTTCATCGCTGACATAATTCTTTTATATCAATATTTTTATTCGACGTATAGAAATTTTATTTGCTATACAGAAAATGATTTTTCAACTGAAGAAAGTTCGATTTGAAGAACTAGATAGATGGAAGATGATAGATAGATTTGAAGATTTTCAATAGATGGAAGTTTGATATATGTATTCAACATGCCAAATGTATTCAAGATTGCACTGCTATTCGATAGTCATTTCAAATTTACAAAAGAAATGTAGTATATATATTTTTAATTTATAATTGTTATCGTTAGTTAAGTAATGGTAAATATTTACTGTAAGTTCTTATTCATAGTATTTCAAAAATTCTAAACTCAGACAGAGAGAGAATAAAAGTATTTTTTCATTGAATTCAGTAATGTTTTTTTTAACCCTTGTCTGTTTCTGATTACAACTTCATCTTTTGGGTTAGTAAACAAGCTTGGCATTTCCCTCTGACAGCAGAAACTTCTCAATTTCCTCAATAAAGAATAGGAAATGAGCCAATTAAAGGGTAAGATCACAGTGATGTGAGATATGGTGTTTCTAGTGGGCTAATAGGAGCTGGCGAATTGCCATTGCACAGCGTCTAATGTCAAGACGCACTTCGGCTTTCTTTATAATTAATGATCTAAATTTCTGTCAAGTCTTTCATAAATTAAATAAATTTTTTTAAAGTCTAGCAATTAATGAAGATTTATGTGAATGTTGAAAAAAATTGCTTTTCGTTTATTTTGATTTCGTCGGCATTTCTAATACTTGTTATATCAATTTTTCTGTATTTTTTAGTTTCTATTCTATGTATTTAAAATAATTAGATGAATTGAAGAGTCAGTATTACAACCTCAATACCCAGCTCATATTTTGTCAATTTTTATTTTATATGAAAGCTCATCACTAAATTCAACATCAACAATTGTCTGCTGTTCTCTTCGCAAACTTACATGATCGAGAGAAATTTCAAATACACTACTTCTCTGTACTCCCTCTATGGAAAAAATAAGTGTCAGAATTTATAAGTTTTAGTTTCTATATTGATTTAAACAATTTTTATTTTATACTAGTCGCCTTTGGAGACCAGTTGGTTCCCCATGATTAATGATTACCAAAAAGTTCAATTAAATATTGACTTTGTGAACAAAATAGTTGTAAACATCACATTTTGAGAGACATATAGCATTAGATGCCATATGCAGCTTATCGTTCTACGCATCTTCTATAGCTATCTCCATGTATTTTTATACATCCACTGCATTATATCACTGTAAAAAGAAGCAGTATTTAAAAATAAAAGCACTTTTTTTCTATTGTTTGGTTCTGAAGTTAAATCTCAAATATAAGAACAAAAAATATTACAAATTGATACTCTGTACTGAAACCGACTTAATATGAAAAAATAAGCCGAATCTTCCTATCTTGATGGACAACAATGGGGGAAAAAACTAGAGTTAAACATTCGCAAAAACAGAGAAAAAGATTTGAGTGTTATCTCAACAATAAAATATATTGATGTAAAATATACTTAAAATATTTTTTAAAAATTCATTAAAAATTGCAAAAATTTACATGGCAAAAAAATTGTGTCTATTGAAAAGATAATGCTTAAATGTTTTGTAAATATCGTTAAATATTTTAATTTAAAAAATACTTTTTTTCCTAATTTCCAAAAATAGATTATTTTGTGGCTCTGAAATTTAAACCATTTTTACTGATTCATCAAATATTTTATTGCGTGATTTTCTTAAATTTTTAAAACCTATAGAAGACGGATTCTACTTAATAGCTGTATAGTTTACAAGACAGCTATTAAGACATATAAAAGTACAGCTACAGTATCGCGGAAGCTGGAAGATAGATGTAGATAAAATGCTTCGTAATGTAAAAAGAGTTGTTTTTGTCCAGATTCGTAATTTTGAGTTGTGGTTAAAGAGATGACATTTGAGACAGCAACTCTTTTTCATACTTCTATAACATTTCAACCGTGAATCCCCCGATTTAAAATTTACATTCGCGGTGAAATTTTGATGGATTTGAATCTTGATAGGATCTCAAGTCGAGATCCTACCACGACTTTCTTGCGCCGTCTGCTGCTTGTCAAAATCGTCGGTGTGAAAAGTCCTGTTTCGTCACGTGAAAGTTGAACGGAGGGCGGCACCAGAACTGGCAAGATATGGCAATTCTGGTGTCGGCCTCATTATCTGATTATAGCTTAAAAGTCGAAAGTATGTCCTGTAATAGTTCCTGTTGCAACCTCAGATTGAAACTTTTATCTATTTAAATTTGTTGAAAATAGATGAAAATTATCAAGAAGTAGACTTTTAAAATACGTTAACGTATTTTCTTATTCTCTCCCAAGACATGCATTTAATTAAACGGTTTTCTATTTTTAAATTCTACTTTAATGTTTGTAAATGTGACTAATATTCATAATTTTCCAGAGATAATTACTTTTGGAAATTGGAGTTGTGCTACTTGGTACTGAAACTAAATTCTCCAGTAGCGTAAAAATATTGTAAAAAATTTTGTGGCATTGAGAATATTATACGTTATTATGTTAAACAATATTCTCAAAATTATATCACATAACTTGCTGACCCGTCAAACGTTCTGCCTTATAAATTATTTCTATTGAATATTTTGTTTGTTAATTAAAAAATAACGAATGTATTGTAAATATGTGGGGATGGGATCTATGACAGAAAGAAGAATGGAGCGCTGCAGACGATGATCGCCGATAAAAACAAAAAACACCAATCCTTCATTTTCTCAATACAATGCATTTCATTAACGTAACGAACATATACATTGTTTCATTTCTTAAAAGTTAAACGTAAAGTGAAAAAAAATATTTTTTTTGTTCTAAAGTATAAAAATTAAATAAAGAAAATCAATATTCATTTCGAAGAGCAATTGAGTGTACGATACTTTTTCTCAGTCCGTCTTTAGCCAACACAAATAAGCTCGATGGTTTGCCCACGCGAAAACATGCCACATATAATTGTGTCCGTGTGAAAAACATGGTGTGCCCAAATCTAAGCCGCTTACAGACATCGTATGGAATTGCGACTTATTGATTGTCACTGCGAATGCGAAACTAATAGGAAATTGAACGCGTTTGAATTAGATTGGCAAGTCTGTGAGAATCATTGGAATTCGTGGCAGCAAACATTTTCGATTCGGAATTTGCTATTCAAAATGGTGGCTTTGATAACTTTTTTCATCAGTTTTTTAATGACCAATCGCGTGCTTTTGCACAGCCGTAGTGGGTTCAAATTCCGAAGTAAATTAATCGGAGATCCAACTTTCAGTCGTAGAAGGTGTGGTGACATGTCTGGCAAATCTAGTGAGTTCAAAAACTCTGTTGGATAATTTACAGCTTCGTTAGCATCGCAAACTGTATCGATGGATTTGTATGATACCAAGTCACCTGGCAACAACTGCTGTATCTTGAAGTTTAAATCGTCGGCGACCACAGTTTTTGCTGCCAAAATGCCTCTTTTTACCAGCCACGCATAATTTATGTATTGTGTGCGTACATTGGGAAATATCCGGTCAATGAAAGCATTTTGCGAATCAACGACAATGCAGAAATTAGTGGGCAATTTTATACATCCAATATTTTACTATACAGCAACTTTTCCATCGCCGATATCTAATAATTGGTCAGAGAATGTGTCAGCAGATGGATCTTGTAGCCTTTGGACGCGCATGTTTATTTTCACCTGGACTTTTTCAACATTACGCCACAGTGGCGATGATTTCAAGCAAGCGTTGATCTCACCAGCGTACGTTGAACGTGGATAGAGATACTCTAATTACCAAGCGTTATGAAATATACTTTACGACCTATTCTCATACCTACCAAATACACATAAAAAAATTTCATAAAAATCGGACGAGCCGTTTCGGAGGAGCACGAACACAGACACCGTGAAACTAGATTTTTATATATTAGATATTATTTAATATTATATCTTATCAAACAGCATTGTTACAATATTTTATATTATTATATAATACCGCTTAATAATGCATTGCATCGAACAATATCGTTCAGTATTATATGATATTGTACAATGTTTCGCAACATGATTTCATATCTAACAATACAGCATAATATTCTGTAGCATTATATAAAACTTCCTTGTATTATATAAAATCGAACAATAGTATACTAATATATTTACAACTTTATAAAATATTGTGTAATATTGTATAATACATAATATATTATTTTAACTTTTAGTTGAATTACAATAAAAAATTAATGGCTGATCAGGTTTAACATTCATGCTAATGTGGGAATATGGGATTTGTTAAAATGGAATAGAAAGAATATGAACAAATATAAAGAAATTTAAAAAAATGAAATTGAGAATCATGATGGATTATTTGGCGATTTGAAAAATATTTTGAAAGAAAAATATCATAATTTTAATTAAAACATAAAAACTTTTTAAATATTTCGACAAAATTAATATGAGATTGCCACTAAAATATAGTTCATTAGTTTTTCACATATTTTATTTGAGTTAGGGAAATTTTTTCCGCTACTCTACGAAAAATATATTGAAACTCAATAAAAAAATTTTATTTCATCATTTTCTGCTTACAGCAGGTAAATAATCAGAAACACAAACGTTGGAAACTTTCCAGAAATGGATTTTCTTTGGAAGAAACTTCAGACTCTATTGAACTTAAGATAAATATTACTTGGACTACGACTGGAATTTAATCGTAAATAATTTAATATTACATTTTTCCTCATCACAAAAACAAATACAAAAAAAAGAAAGAAAGAGTTATTTTGCAGTAGTAGTTGATTGCTTTGTTTATAATGTAATTTTAGGAAATTCCAGATAAAATGTTTGAGCTTCTGTTTTCTTGATTATCAGTTTTAAGATCAATATTTGAATCAATAGTCTCAAAGTACAAAAAGGACTACCAGTTTCCGTATAAGTTTGTCCTGTATAACCAACTTATAAATATCCTCTATAAAGTCTCATTAAATTTGGATTATAATGTTTTATATAATTCAACAGGTAGGAGGTTATTAAAAAGATACGGCTTTTATGCATGTTAAAATTAATGCTTATTGTTGAGGGAAATTACAAACACAAGTTATACATAAAATATTTAATTAAAATTAAATATGACCAATAAATATTATGGCAAGTTAACTAGTCGCTAAAGGCGGCTAGTCATGAATAAATAATACATTTTAGCTTTAAAACCATGCAATAAGATAAAGAAGGGAAACTAATAGTCATCCCCATTTTTTGACTAATTTTAAACGATGGAAAAAAAATCACGCAATTAAATATAGGATGAAATAAAAGAATTTTATTTTGAAATTCGTATTCTTTAAAACAAAGAATTTTTTTTTATCAAAAAATAAATTTTGCTAAAATAATTTAACTTTTCAAAGTTTTGAATTAGAAGTGAATTGTTTGAAATTGATTAAAAATGAAGTCTTTTAATACATCATTGATTAATCAGATTAGACAAGGTTAGATAGCTTCGAATATCATATTCTTTTTTTTCTTAGCAGTATAATTGTAAACAGGATTAAATGTGCATTATAAAATACATCAACGGGACATTTATGGAAATTTTTTTGGTTCTTTTAAAGTTATAACATTTCATCATTAAAATTTTCTTTCTTAATGATTAAAGTAGCTTTAATTATTATGAAAATGATGAGTGATAACTTGGAAGAAAAATAGCAAAGGTTGATTGATACTATAGAAAGAGGGCATTATCATCTGGGGGCATATCAAATTTTTCGCTATTACAGACCTGTTCCGTACTCCTTTTATAATGGTGATAACCACACAAGGTTGTTCCGCCCTGCCTAATTAAAGGCATTCGGATTAAATTTGAATGACGAACCGCGTTGACGGCATTGGTGGGAAGTAAGGTTGAGTCATAAGGGTCATCACTGGCAAAAGCACACTTCTTCCCGTCATAAGCACGTCCCTTCATCGGAAGGAGGTAGCCGACCCCCACCATTTTAGTACCCACTCGGGTGGCGAGAACGAACCACCATGGCAGAAGCTTCTCATCCTTATATGAGGTGCTCCCCAGTGAGAGTTATAATGATGATAAATAAAAGAGTAAGAAAACCAATTTTAATTTAACCTTTTCTAAACTTAGTTTCAACTTTTATTTTAAACTTCAGACATCTTAAGTCTTTAATCGGCCACCAGTCCTTTAAATGACCCTGTTCCTTTTAAAGACATCAAAAGAGATATAAAAACCATTCAAAACGTGGAATAGCAATCAGAATGGGACAATAAAGAGGGAAACAAGCTTCATTCTATCAAATATTCCATCAAATTTTGGTCCATTTATCTAACAGAAAAATGGATACAATTATTACCTTTTTAAGAATTGGCCATACTAGACTTACACATAGGCATTTGTTGTTGGAGGAGCCCGCCTCTCGATGCACAATATGCCAATGCTTAATGATAGTTCGGTACATTTTTATAAAGTACCCACATTTTAATTCTCAACGAATTCAATGTTTTCATTCTTCTCACATTATTTTAAAAGACATCCTTCATAAAGTGCCTCAACCACATCTTTTTACATTTTTAAAAATTATTGATTTTTTTCTATATTATATGAATATTGTTCATTCTCTGTTAATACTTCAAACCTATACAACAGTTTTTTTTTTTTCAATTCAAAATATTTGTAATTATTTTTAGAATATTTGTAACATTGAACAGAAGTTTTAATTAACATTTTAAAAAACGATAATGCGTCTTTTTATGAGTCATATGTTTGCATATACCTTATGGTTAGTACTGCATAATCAGAAATGGTTTCAGCGCCAGTAAACTCCATCAAACTCAAACTCACTTTAATTTGAATAAATAGGATTTTTACTAATTTAAAATCTTGAAAAGCGGTGTTTCTTTAAAAAATATATATACGTGTTATCCATCGTATTATAGTTATAATGAAAACCTTCAAACTCTAGTATATTAGACAATGTCTGCATTTAGATTGCTCTTTTATATTTTAACAGAAAAATTCTTAGTTCTGTTTATACAACTTTTTAGTTTAACTACTAATGCTTGGCTATAATTATTATAAGTTAATCACACTTCACTGATTCGTTCAGCTAATGTTTCCTTCAAAAACGCACTATTTGAGGAGATCAATACATTGAGTCTCCATCCAGACCCAAATGTCAAGTTAAATAAGATAAATTGACAATGATTAATATGTCTGGAGTCGTTTCCTCAACAATACTCAGATGTGGATTGCACTTGACAAAACGATCCATTCCGGAACGTGAGACATAATTCAAAATTTCTCGAATAGGACGTTGATATATTTGAACTGACAACGTAATTCATTTTATAGGATATATTTATGAAATTTTTTTTGGCCATTACTAAATTATAAAGCACATTAGCTCTTATGCCAGTTCTTGTTCGAGATGAAATTACTTTTATATTTTTGAAAAAGTAATTGCTTTATTGACATAAAATTGTCATTAAAAGTTTTCTTGAGAGCAAAATTTGAAGCATTTGCTACATTTTTATCAAAAACGAAATATGTGCATGTATTGGCGTCCCACAGTTTAGATCTAGAGCTGCAAAATTCGGCATAAATATATTTTGGAAAATGGAAATTTAAATATCATCCGGGAGCTATTTTTTGAATTTTAATTAATTTTAAATTAAGTGAGATTTTGATATTTTTCCACAGTAACTTCTGAAAACATCACTACACAAAAAGGATTTTCACAGTATTTTAAAATTAATAAACTGTCTTTTTAAAGATGTCAATTTAGTTATCGTGCATTTTTTCCCTGCATTTTAACAATTTTATTAGACATATTTTTTTGTGTAAGTTTCATCAAATCTTTATTGCAATAAAATTCAAATGAATGAATAATGAAAAAAAAATTCATACATAATTCTCTGTAAAGCAGTCCTTTGGTCATAGAGTTAACAAATCTGGTATGTCTTAAGTATTAGGTAAGCTTATTAAAAGCTGTATTTTAATTTTAGTTAGTTTTCTTAATTAAAATTTAACCGAAATATTAACATTTTTCTTCAAAAACTCCAGAGTAGATTATTATACAAAAATCATTTTTACACGGCTTAGAAATTGAAAAATAATCTTTTCTTCTATTTCAATTTCATTTCTTGAATTTTTTATCCTAACTTTAATAGATGTTAAAATATTTTTGAGGAACCTGATTACTTATGGGATGATTTTTATAAAGGATGCTACAAAAAATATATTTTTGATTTTCAGCGTAAAATAAACTGACAAACAGCAACCACAGCTTTGAAGCCAAAATATGCCATTTAAATACCAAAAGTGTTTTAAAATTTGAAATTTTTTGTTGACAAATAAAGGTATAAACAAAATCTTCAAATATATAGTTTTGTCAAATGAAAAATCTTAGGTACTATAGATGACTTCAAAATCTTATAAATGGTTCAAATTCTTCTAGATGGCCTTAGAAATGTAGTATCCACTTTATGAATTTTTTTTTTAAATAAGAAACGTATTTATCTCTAATATTGAAATATTGGCATTCGAATGATTTTTCACAGTGTGAAAATTAAAACAAATATAGCATATTTCTAAATGTGCGGACTGCTTATTTTCTAGTTCAGGAACTGCAAAACATAGTGAGAAACTATTATTCTAAATTTGGAACAAAAGATATATATTAATTAAATTATGATGGTTTTATTTCTTAAACATTCTGCCAAGCAGAATTTAGGATAGTTTTTAAAGATGCAAAACAGCATTAAAACGAATTTTATGTAATTATAAAAATAATTTAGCATCCCAAGAAATCAACTTGGAATTAAAATTCTAACAGCTTTATCAAGAAGACTTTTCAAAAAATAATACAGTAATACAATAATAATGCAATATTTTACTTTTCAAAAAATAATACAATATTTTATACTATAAAAATTGTATAAAATAATTATTTGATATTTTTGCAAAAAAAAAAAAAAAAAAAAAAAATTAACATAGTCACCTACTTTAAGTATATTTTCAATTATAATTCTCATTATTGCTGTTTCTGAATTTATATTCACTCATATTGTAACAAATATGAAATTCATTCTTCGCATTATATAAAGAATGATAATGGCTATGCAATGAAGTGAAAATTTTAAAAATAAAATAAATAAGAATGAGTTAAGCTTAAAACATTATCATGACACGATGTTCTGAATCAAAGGATCAAAAATCTCGTTTACTCTCTTTATTTTTATTAGAACGATCAAAAATCTATTTTTTATTAGAACTAGACAGTTTGTCAATTATATTTATTATTAATATAATTTAATTCCCCAATTAATGATTTTATAAATGCTAAATTTCTATAATAATCATCATCAATATATTTAAGTAAATATATTATGAAATTAAATTTAATGCATCCTTTGAATTGTCATTCGTTTTGAAATACGAGTGTAATTAAAAGCCTCCAGAGAATTAAAACTGTAATTAAATAATTTTGCGCCATACCGGATTTCATATTTGGTGGATTGCTCATTTGGTAGTTGCCTAAGATCAAACGTTTGAGAAGAAACTGGAAGCAGGTCGATTAATAAATTTTATTTTCTTAGATGCCAAATAAACAAGTTCGTAAAAAATACAAATTCTATTAATATATTAACATTAGGTATAATTCCTCAGGTTCCTATACGTTTCATCCCGTTTATAAAATACATATTCTATTAATGTATTAACATTAAGTATAATTCCTCAGGTTCCTATACGTTTCATCACGTTTATTCAGTTATCAGAAATTTAATGAAACCAAAATCTGCTTCAATAATATTGAATACAAATATGGATGTCAGGCAATGTGGAGTCATAATGATAAATAAAAACAAATATGTTCTCCTACGATACAAAGATACGATACAAGATACGATAATAATACAAAGCAGCAATAAAATAAAACATTTAAACCCAAAATAAATCATTAAATAAATTAAACTCAAATAAATCATGTTCAAAATATACTAAGAAGTGAAACTAAGCTGACCATTTTATTAAAAATGGGATTTCATAATGGGTACTGTCTAGAATCGTAAAATATTGAAATCCATTACTGTTACTTTATCTTACACTTTCCGTTCGGCTCTCTGCCTGAAATTTTTACCTGTTGATCCATCTTTAAAAAATATTCCTTATCAAAGATTCATATTTATTTAATTTTAGACACAGCTTAATCTATCAATTGCATTAATCGGTAACAAAAATCTGTACTTTCATCAATTATTTTGATAGTAGATCGTCAAAAATAATATCTGATTCAAATAAAAATTAGACCTTTAAAAGCGGCCAAACGATATAAAAAGCTCTTTTTTTTTCATTTAATAGAGTGTGCCAAGGCGTGACCATAATATTTATTCACCCATGCATAATAAAGACCCACCTATTCTCCCGATTCTAAGGTTTACCAGGTCCATTGACTCAACTCTTTCATCCCGTGGTCCCCTGTTCTTGAATCAAGGGCACGAAGAGACCCGTGGCCTTCAAGGGTCTTTGAATGACCTAGATTTTGTCAGTACCTGGCCTTGGCGGGGTCGAATCTGCTCCGGTTGGGGTGACCCACGACCGAATTTGAACTTTTCGTATCCTCTGTCTCCGTTTTCAATGTCAAGCGATGGTCTTATCTGAACTGAGTCCTTTCGCGGCTAAGATGGTAAATAGAGCTTGAAATTTAGGGTAGTAAGGCGCTGAGAAGCCACTGAAGGGACATGGCCTGTTTTCGGTTTCGTTTTCATCAGAGAAAGTGAAATTGTCATGAGTTTCACCTTCAATAATTTGAACAAAATATTTCTTTTATTATAAGCACAAATGCAACTTAACTTCGAATTTTGGAAATTCAGTTAATTTGAATTTAACGAAACTTTTATGTTTTGCTAAAATAATTTACAATAATAATTTCGTTCATTTTTTTTTTTTTTTTACTGTCTCAAAATTCAAAAAAATTATTTTTTTGAGGATACTAATTTAGATTGTTTTTCTTAATTTCTTTCTTTATTTTTTAAAGTTTTTTAAAAAGTATGCTTATGCATTTAGTGAAAGCACACTTCTCAGTTGCGATTAAATGCAAATTGTTTTGATTGTTTCCAGAAATATGTAATTGCATGTTTATCTTCCATGATTAAAAACTAAAGCATAAATTTGGCATTTAAATTTTCCACACAAAGAAAATTTCTATTCAAAGCAAGTTGCTATTGAAATTTGCAATATTTTTTCCTTTGCTTTGAAACAACTACAGTTATATTTTAACTTCAGAAATTAGTGATGATAAATACTTTTATCGTATGTCCATTTAAAGACATTGATGTCGTATTATTTGATATGTAAAATTACTTATTTAATAAGTAACCTTACATATAAAATAATAATAAATATCAAAATTTTAAATATTATAGAATTTTAAGCTCTATAAACTTGCAATTTCGTTTCCTTACCACAGTTCATATATGAGTAGAAAATTTGAATAAAAGCAAAACATAAAAATATTCCTAGTATACTAATATTAAATGATTCTGCTTTCTTTTCTTATATTTTTAATGAGCAGAGCCAGATTATTAAATAGATAAAATAGACAATTTTAAAGAGTCCTCGCAACTTTAGGGAGCTCAAAGCTGTCGAAATTTATTAACTGTATTTTGAAGTTTATTTAATTCTTTGCTTTTATTCAAAGACAACCAAGGATTGCATAGCATAGATGCCATGCAATCGAACCTATTCAAATTAAAATAAAGTACGATTTATATTAATTTTGGAGCATTTAACATATAACTTTAATAAATTGTTACTATTTGCGAGTTATATTATTTTATAACTCTAAAAAATGTGACGCCTTATAATTTTAAATAACCACTGACTTATTATCAAATAGTTTCTTGAATGTATTAAAAGAGTTTCAGAATGTATTAAAAGAGATCAGCGCTTAGACATATTGAACAGAAGATGCATGTAACTCGTGAAAAACTACAGGCTGCATTTGTACCGCATTTGAATTTTTAAAAGTACTTAGTTGAGGGTACCATGAAAGCAGAGGTGGCGGTAGAGTCTTGTCGACGGGGGGGGGGCAAGACAAATCCGACAGGGGGGCAATCACAATTTCCCTAATTTGGTTAGAAAATAACTCATAATAATTAATTATTACATTTAATTAAATGAAATTAAGTAATTTTTAGCTGCTTTTTTTATTGAAATACTGACCTTTCTTTCATCTTTAAAAATTTACAAAGATATTTGCAAAAAAATATTCTCAGTTGTTTTTTTTTACTGACCATTAAAAAATTGTCAGTATTTGAATCTACATTTTTATGAGATTCTTGAGATTTACTTACACTAAGGTCTAATTTTGGAAAAAATACAATTATATTTTATTCTAGATTGTAGTATATAGATAGAAACACAGGCTGCGCCAGAATTCGGTGTCATTGTTAATTGAACAAACACATGTTCTCATCATGGAAGCTATTTAAAATGAATGCAGAAATTATATTCAAAAAGTTTTATAAAAGAAATTTTTTAGAATAAAAATTCCAGCATGATAATTTTTCCAGCATGATAAATAAAAAGGAATATTCAGTGTTTTCGCCAAAAACCGATTTTTTTTCTCCTTTGTATTGTCTCCTACCTAAAATAATTTATATAAGAATTGTAACAACGAGAGGGAATTCAGATATATTTCGAAACCGAGGCGAATAAGCGAGCGTGTACAACAAAAATTTACTATAGTTCGGACATGAACGATATAGAATGCTGAAAAGATACAATGATGTTTCTTAAGAAAGTTGTGGAAGATATTTTGTAAAGATATGTACAAACTTAACTATTTTATGTAAAATTGAAAAATGAACGTGTGAAAAATGAGCGGCTTAAGCATTAGGTTTCCCATGTATTATGTATATGCTAAAAAGCTATCAGACTTAAAAAGACAAAGCGTTTTATTAAAAAACATTTATATCTAAAATATGAACTCCACTATTTTCATTTTTAAGCACGTGTTCTTGTGGTTAAGTACTTGTTTCCCTCGAAGCTATTGCAAGCTAATATTCTTCCAAAAAAATGATTTTTATCTCCTCAATTGCATGCATTCTTTTTTCTTAACCCCTTCGTATACAATGACGAGTCTGGATCGCGCATCGAATTACTAAATTTTTAATCCACAATTAAGTGACAGTATTGAGTAATTTAAAATGCAAAAAATCACTTGTAAACTCATCTCATCAGTGCCTCAAATGACTTTATATTATTTTAGAAATTAAAATAATAATAATAATTATCCTTAATAAGATGTACCAGTTAAGTAAATTCGTATATCAAGGTATTAATATATCATATATGAATATTCTATAAATAAATATTTTAATCATGACATTATTATTTTATCAAGATATCTTTATCTAAAGTCTATTAAAAATTCAGAAGCACCAGAAATTATACATATTTTACTGTAAAGAGTATTTAAAAGAAGAAAAAAAATGAAAAAGAAGTTTTAAAAAAATACTTTTCCCGATTACATAGTTATAATACTGAATGCAGTATCTGAAGAATTTAGGTAGTAATTTATTTAAGAAATTTAGTACATACTTGGATAAGCTCTTAGCGTAGCTAAAAAGCTACCATAACATATATATTTATTTTTTGTCGTCATTTTCAGTCGGTAATATTTCTTTAATAATTGCAGCCAGCATATAAAAAGGATATTTTACTGTTAAATAATTTCCTATAAAACAATTAACTTATTCCAGTGATTTAAAATGAATTCACATAACCTAGCTACAGTAACCTAACTCTTCTTAACGTGCATAAAACACAAGAGTATCGAGAGAAAAGAATGTTTTATAAAATTTAGTTTAACCATAAGCTAGATTTTAGTCAGAGAATTCTCACAGTGAAGTAAACAAAATAAATTTACCAATTCATCACCGAAGAAATAATAATTGGATAAATGAAATGATTCATTTTATAATCTAAAATCCCATAAAATGATTAATTGAATTCCAAATTAGGGAAAAATCTATCGCCCTATTCTTGTTGTTGTTTATAATGGCCCTTTCCATGGACAAGCTCACTGACGAAGTCAGCGATTTTAGGCCAAGGGAGCGTCTCTTGTTTCAGTAGTGCCTACTAGGGTCCGGAGTATGTCTTAGCTACTCACGCTTCACATTCGCTTGTACAACCCCTTTTTAGAGGGGGGGGGACTATCACAGATGGAACAAATGCAGAGCAACCATGCCCGATCCGGGACTCGAACCCAGGATGCCCAGGTCACGGGGAAGACGCGCTACCCCTATGCCAGGACGCCGGCCCTATGCTTGTAAAATATAAAAGTATTTTTCCCTAATAATTCCACTTGCAAATAATCAAAGTACTCGATCAAAATAGTTTTTGCTCATAACTTATGATAACATCTTAGCCGAAAGACAAATATAATCGGCAAAAATGTGACTTCTTACCCACTTGACATGTTGTCGGTAATTCTGCCAAAAGTAATGCAAATTATTAGCCGCATGAACGACATTTATATAAGATGTCTGAAAATTAGCGAACTTCCATCGTATTCTGTTCATCCAGAAATTGTCGGCAGAATGAGATAACTTATTCACCCTGTTGGATATATTGCCAAAAGTAATGCTAATTAGAAGCTTGATGAACGACATTTCAATCAAAAGTCTGAAAATCTGTGCATTTAACTTCTACATCTATCAAATTGCTTTCCTAGTCAGGCGATCAAAAATCGTCCGCAAAATGCGGCATCTTATTGACCTGCCACCCTATTGATTATTTTACCAAACATAGTCAAAACCACTTTACAATTACTTAATTGTTTACAACATATTAACTTCAAGATGGTTTTTAAATTTTCATATTCGAGAATGTGTACTTTTCCACAATCATTTTGAAGTGGTAAAAGTTTGCCGACGAAACTCTCAATCTCTCGCCGACCGGGGGGGCGGGGACAAGCGGTTGCCGACAAGGGGGCAATTGCCCGCTTGCCCTCCTGCTAACGCCGCTACTGCATGAAAGCTAAACTTTTCTATCAATACGATATCGTCAAGATATTGTGGAATATTCTGAATAACGAGCAACATCGTGAGACTACTGTAAAATATTTTGTGCTGTTAGGATTCGTTTAACTAATTTTATTGAAATTACTTACAATTAGTATTACTGGTGAACAAAACAGCTGAAAAGGGGATAATCTCAAGTAATTCTTGTGTACATTCTCATGGCAATACTATTCTAAAAGAATGGTAACTTTTTTACTATTTTTGACTCAGAATGTTAACTTTTGACTTAAAATGTATTACTTTTGAAACACAATTTAAAAGTTCATAAACACTGTAAATTGTTGATGTTATTCTCTGTTTATCGCTTACATTATTTATTTATCTAATCTTATATTCACTTACTTATTCATAAAAATGACTTTCAATAAATGTGAAAAAAAAAAAGATTCATGTCAATATGAATTTTTTTTTTCATCAACAATATACACCCAGAACTTGGAATCTTTAGGATTCCTTGTCAGTTATTAAGATACATTCAAAAGGAAAAAAACATGTTAAAGGCTACATTACAATACACGATCGCTTACTATACAACTATACGAAATAGAGTGTATTTGTGAGAAAGAATGCGTTCATGGAATTCGATGTGAAGTTAAATTTACTTAAAGAAGAACTTAACAGGGGATATTGAAGAAACAAATTATTTTGGACCTGGATTTGTGGTAATGTAAGTTTCATTTTCTTGGATGAACTGCGCTAAGTTTCTTGATTTGATTTGGGCATTTTGTTTTTCATCACGCTATTTCACTAAATTGGTTCGAGACTCTGAATGGCCTTATTCAAGTGAGAAAAAAATGTGTGAAATGAGCAGCTAGTGACATTAATAAAAGAATCGCCACATCCTCACTACCACAGCACTCAGAATTTTTGTTTCTCTTGAAGCAATGATAGGTGCTGAATGAAATGTTATCAAAAACATATATTTAAGACATTTTTTAAATGTAACATAAAAAGTTGAAGTTCACAGAATAAGAATTAACAGTTAAGAATAAGAAGATATTTATTCAAATATAATATAAGCCAAAAAAATGAATGTAAAAATATATGCGTCAATCACGGACGAAACGGTCTCATAAGTGCGAAAACAGTCATACAAATTTTTTCCACCGTATTCGGAAAACACGCAACAAGAAACGCCTTTAGTTCATCGAACCCCTATGGAAAAAAAATGACATCACTTATGAATTCTGACATGAGCAGGCCACTTCCGACGACACTATCAAGAATGAGTTATTCTGCACTATTAACGCTAATCAATAATTCCCCGGCTTCAAAAAAAACTACCGCTGGCGTCCGGGATATTTTTTTTAAAATCAGAACGGTTTGACAGTGAACTAGGTGACACGAAACATTGAAGCAAATAGAAGAATGTTATCTAAATCTGATTCCTAAATTTAATGTCATGGTGACACCGTTTTTTTAAATAAAAAAAAAAGACGTAAATGCTAACTGTCTGTATAGTAGACAATTTCATAGAATTGAATTTGCGGAAATCATTTTTGGAAACTGTCATCGACAATACGACATTTAACATCCCATAAAATGATTGCTTCATTCAAAATGTATTTATTTCTAACATCATTATGTTTATACTGAATTTATAATTTTAACAAAATTATACAATTGGAAATTTTATGTTTGCTTTCTCTAAATAGAAATTCTAGCATTTCAGTGCAAAGTCAGATAAAAAAAAGAAGAAAAAGAATTAATATTTTTGTCTTCAATCATAATGCATTATAATAATAAAAGACATACTATATTTCCTCGTTTATGCGTTCCAAAGTTCTGCCTTCGTTTACAACGTTTTTACTGACTTTCTCAAATTAACTGTCATGTTATCTAATCTAAGTTTTTAAAAATAATTTTTATTTCACCCAGTTTTATACTTTTAGTTTCTGGTCAATTAAAAAATGTAAAATTGGCTAATATTGTAATCAAGTAATTCCTTATATATGAAATAATATATAGAGAAGTTGATCACAGATCCCGAATCAGTCTGAACGGCCTTTTCCGATTTCCGTCTCTTTGTCTAGGTTTTGAAAAAAATGTCTCAGTTTGTTTCTAATTGAACTGAATGTTTTGAGTTTTATCTCAATTAGAATTTCGGACAAAATTTATTATTTCCATTTCTTTCCTTTTTTCAGTTTCTTAATAAGTTTTTAATAATCAATTAATTAATTGTTTCTGAAATTTGTACTTGCACTGCAATGATTACTTTATCTTGCATTGCAATGATTAGTTTTCGTTGACTTTCAATTTCTCCCCATGGACTATATGAGAGGCTGGATTATTGAATCTACTTGCTTAAAATATTTACTGTAAATCTTCTGCAAGGCATATATTCAATCAACATATACTTTAATAAACTCTTCTCCTTTGCACAAGCACTTTTAAATCCCAGGTTTTGAATATTTGAGCTTCAAAATGGTTTAACCATTGATTCGATAAGTTAACTGTAGAAAAATAAAGGCAATTAATCATCAAAATTTGATATTTCAGGTTTTTTAGATTGTTTTTACTGCGAATAAACATTAATATATTGATACATTTTAGTTTTCTTTTAGAAAACTTTCTGAGAATTTCGTCTGAGAAAAATACATTTTTGATGGATTTTCTAGAAAAGTCCGCACGTTTGACGAGACAGGAAAACCATTTAAAAACCCATGATTTCACTCAGACACGCAAAGGTTTCCACATTCTTCTTTGAACGGCTCATCGCTATTAATAAAACACACCATTTTATTCAAAATGTTCTAGACAAGTCTCTTAAGGACTTTGCAATTGTGGTTTTCTAAAATTAAATTTAGATTAATTCTCTAGACGCGAAATCTCTTTTTTATTTTTATTGTTGAATTAAATTTGACTCAAAATAGGTTGATTTTCTCTTGAAATTGCAAAAATTGCTTCAAAAAAAATTGAACGAACCTATCTATTGTTTTTTAAACATTCTATGTATTCATACATTTATCTTTTAACATGATAATTTTTATGTAGTGATATACTATCTGTAAATTCCGACATCTTAACATAAATAAAAATTGCTGTGACTATGTTTGTATATATGTTCGACATCTTTTCCTGAACAATAGGGAAATTCAACCAAATTTTACTTACTTAATATATATAACATATAAAAAAATACTGATATTTTTTTTAAATACAAAAATTTACTAAATAATAATTATATCAGAAATTAAAAATGTTGCCCTTTTGTGTATTTTGAATTATTTTATCACTGTTTTTTAAAATTTTTCTTTCATTTTAAAACGACTCTTAACCAAAATTTTATTGGCCTTAGAAATTCTACCATGTTTAAACCTATATTCTTAAATGAATTATTCATCCGAAGAGAAATCTTCTTAAATATCAGAATTTGTGAAGTAAATATGCAATACTAATATAACAGATATTAATAACTTAGAAATCGTCTGGTTCAATTCGAATTACAATTTTAATTAAAAGCAAAATGATAAAAAGGTTTTCATATTATAATATTTTTTTCTTAAGTAGTTTCTAAATAAAATTTATGATACACATATGAATTTTAACCCCGACCAACGCCGATTATATCAACTAGTGTATGAATAAAAGTCGTACTGTCGTACTGAATATTCGAGTGCATATAAATGAGATAACTCAAAAACACAACGTGCTAGATAAATGGAATTTAACATGTTACCTTGAGACTAAAATTTTAGTTCTGCATTAAGTTTTAATTTCAATTGGTAGAAAAGAAGTTGTGTGAAACATATGCTCGTTTTACATCTCTAAACTACGAAACTCAAAATGCTTATGAGTGAAATTCTGTCTTTCTAGGCAAAAGTCGGACCTGAAGAGGCGGAGGGAGTACTACCGTTTGTATTTTCACTCTTCTTTTTGTCTCGTCTTTGATTCCTGTAATTAAAAATCTGAGTATTCATTTCGTTAACAGCTTTATACAGGATTTACAATTTTCATGTAAAGGAAGGGATAGCCAGATTTTTGACGTACAGGGTAGCTGTGAAATCGCTTAGAGTTCGATTATACAAAGATTGTTCAACAAAATTTAATCAAATTATTATTACCTCATACTATTCCGAATATGAGGCAAATAAAGCTCCAATTTTCACCTTCAACATTAAAAAAAAAATTGGGGGTTCAATGAGTTTCCACTGTTTACACTCACAATAATGAAATCTGAAGAGCATTTACAACAACAATTTTGATTATTTAAAGTGCACAAAATGATGTCCAGTAAGCATAGTCATTTGATTTGTTGCTGCATAGAGTTATAAAAAAATACAGTAAAATTATGAAATATCACAACTACAAAAGCTTGTTGTCTGTAATTCTACTGTACTCATGCAAAATGGAACACTTCTTCATACTGGATTAGATATTTAAAAAGCTTTAATGCAATCTTGTATAGATGAGTCGATAATTAACCATACATTACTTCGTAAATGGCCATCTCAACTCCCGGATCTTATTCCTTGAGATTTTTTTTAATGTGAAGTCATTAGAAAAGTATAATTTAGAAAAGAAAAGTTAATAAGCACCTTGAAAGATCGCAAGAAGAATGCAAGTCGAAAGAGAGGAGTTGAAATAGTGAATTCAACCAACATTCAACTCGATAATTCATTTTTTAAATTCTTGCAAATTCCATTCATTGATACACACATATCAACGGTGCCAAAATAAAATGTTTCAGAAAATCGTGATTTTTGAAATTCTTCCAATTAATCTTTCAGTGATGCTTGAAGTTGGTAGCAAAAAATTGGAACACATTTTTATTCCACTTTTTATAAACTGAAATAAATTATCATTACCGGAATAGTATGTCCATCAAATTTGATGAAACTTTATTTTACTATCGAAATCAGAAAATAGCTATAATGCTAGAGCGAATCACTTAACACGACTCGAGGGAGATACAACTATTTTCGAAAAACAAAATCCCAATATTTATTTGCAAGCTGTTTCCAAATAAATATGGTAAGAGAGTGTTTTAACGCATAAATATTTTCCATAGGATCACATATGCTAAGCTAAACTAAAGCCTTATGTGTCATTTTGAAACTAAAGCCTTATGTGTCATTATTGATAATTCTGACATTTCAAACACTATTGGAAATCTGAAAGACTTGATGATTGTTTGTTATAGTCTCTCTTTAAAGCGGGGAGATCATTAAAGAATCCCCAATGGAACCTAAACTTGAGGTAAGTTAATAAATTTAAATATTTTACTGATACTTTTTCAATTTATTTGCTTATTTCAGTATTTATCAACTTTTAAAACGCAACTTTAAAAAAAAGGCACGAAATTACTAAATATAATTATAAAAGATTATCAGTAGGAGCGTTTTCCCTTGATTTACTCGTATATTTAAAGATCATAGTGCATTTCATATTTGTAAGGGAAAAAAACCCGAGTTTGCAGTTTAAACTTAGCTTTCTTTCCTGGAAAATAGAAAGATTTTCATAACTTTACCATTCCTAAGAGCTGCTGGTAACAAACGGAGGCAGACAAGAAATTCTAACTGAGAATAAAATTATGAGTATATGCCTTGAAATATGCCTTGAAATAGGCCTTTATTTTCGCCGAAATGGAAACTGGAGTCGAACCGAAATGAGCTAACAAACAAATTTTTAAATCCTCATTATTTTCATATTCAACTTTATTGAAATATTTAAAATTAAAATGTGAATTTATTATTTTTTAGTTTTACTCAGTTTTAAGTTCTTCTAATACTGCAAATTCTAGTTCTAGTTTCTAGTATCAGTACATAAATTCTAGTACTGCAAGAACTGAGGGTAGAGATTTTGTATTATCCTTTATTATATTCCTATATCTTCATGTTTAATACGCAATTTTCTAAAAAACGAATTTTTTTAAAATAAGAAATGAGTAGATTTGATAGAAAGCACTGTTGAAATAAAAAATATATCACATAAAAAAGAAAGATAACGATGGAATTGAAGAACTAATTAAAGATTTAGACCAAGTATTATATTTTGAAACTCATATGACAGCAGATGTCATGTTACATATCACTCATGCAGAAAAAATTCTATGACTAATATAAAGGAAACAAACGAACAAAAAGTAAAAGATATAGCAAAATTATTCAGAAAATAACCGCTAAATATAATATTTTATTAAATCACATTAAAATGGAATTTGGTTATGATAAGATTGTTTGTTTCGATATTAAACCACACTGAAATAGTATATTCGCAATAACTCAAAGATATTTAGAGATAAAATTAACAATTTCAGCAATATTAATTGAAATTAAATTATAAAAAATTTTGGTTAATGTAGAATTTGAATCTCTGGCTGCATTTGTGACAAGCTTGAGGACAGTAAAAATTGGCCTAAATACCAAATAAACTATGCAGTCGAAATGTTTTGCTTAGTGTCGAAGGATTATTTGATGCCATTATTAGAAAACTGAACAAAAAAAAATTGCTAAGAATATGAAATGTTCTCTGGTTTAAATTTTTAGTAAGAGTCACTATGCTAGTTTGGTTGGATTAAAATAATATCTAACTTTTGAGAGAAGGTTTGCTACTGCTGCAGTAACTGATGATCAGTTAAATTAAATAAAACTCTGATTCAACCAGCTAAAATAATAATGTGAGCCCGTTTCCGCGAGACAAACGAATCACTATCTATCTTTTCGCATTCAGAAGAAGAGGACAAGAAAATCTTGAAAGAGATATCTTCAATACTGGATTAAAAAAAAATAGGAAAAGCGATCCACTCAAAGAAAGAGATCCTACATTCTTCAACTAGCAAGAACTGAAGCTTGAGGAAGTAAGTGATGCAAAAATTGCGGTTATTTGACTCAACAGAAAATTGGCTATCAAATGTTATAAAATTGGGTGAGGCTTTGAAAACAATTCTTCCAACATCAATTGAAGATGAGAGAGTATTTTTAGCCGTGTGATTGTTCATGACAAAGCTAAAATCTAGATTGAGACAGATTGCATATGTTTGCTTAAATCGTACTTTAAAAATGAATAATTAATATATTTTATATGTATTTTGTAGCTCGATACATACAGGAGTATAGAATTTGAAATCTATGAATATCCTAATTCAGTGCCTTTAATATTAATATAAATTAAAATTAACTAATTTTTAGAATTTTTAAAAAAATTTGGTACAATTTCGGGAGTTTTGTGAATGACTCTGAAGTTCCCTGGATTTCCAGAAAAATAATGGAAGGAAATAAAAGAGCTATAAGATGAGGTCCTAGTTTAGACCTCTCTCTCTTGACCCATTCAGGCCAAAATTTGATATAGGTTTTCAATTTTGGTGATAACATTAAGAATCCGAAATTCACCTTTCTAGCTTGTTGCGTCGTTTAGACATCTCATTTACATGATAACACAAATATTGATAAATAATCAATGAATTGGAGGTTTTTATCTTAAAATGCATGGAGATCGCCATTGAATGGTAATAAAACTATATTCTAAATTTAGTTCACCTACCTCGCTGCGTTTCTGTGTTATCATATTTAGACATGCAGCACTTTTTTTTTCTCAAAATTCTTCCGAAATTTGACATATACACAATTTTGGTATCAAACCAATATACCAAACTCTATTCGACATATTGATTTCATTTTTTATTTTCTTATATACGTAGTAAAGAGAAAAAATAGTTATCGTCAAAAAATTCGAACTTGAGATTTTGATGACTTTGGAAAATTTCTGTCTATCTGTGATAAAGAACTCAAAATCCCAGATGCCTTGAGCTAGATGGTTGAAATTTGGTACATGGTCTGTACACCAAATTTACAGTTTTCCATCAAATTTCGAGGAACAGTTGCTCAGAGAAATGTTTCTCTGCCCCGCTGTTCTAACATATGTTAACACAATAATTACAAAACAAAGTGGGCTATATAGATAAGATTCGGTACATAGATTTAACATCTATATGTAGATAATATCAAATTTTGAGTCAAATCCAACAAAAAGTTGATTGTCTGTCGGTCTGTATTTTCAGAAATATGTAAAAAAGGTAATTCAGAAACGCAACAGCTTACATATATGAAATTTGGTATGGGATTTTTGACAACAAGAGCAGTTTTGTGTCATATTTTTATTTCAATCGGTTGAGAAAAACATGTCTAAAAGACAAATTCAATTTTTGGACACTATTAACGCGTGCCTGGGATTAATCGCCAAATAACTGGCCAAAAATAACGCGACAAATTCAATAAAAATTCACGCCAAGAATTAATATTTCGTAACTATGGTACACAAGCCATGAAAGAAGTTCTCTGGCATGAAAAGTTTATTAGAGAGAGTGCGAGAAAGTTTTGAGAAAACCACTCCCACTGATTGAATTATCGTGTTAACGAGTGAACAGACAAATAAACCTAATTTCTTGGTGTGAGATGATCTAAAACGAGAACATACATAAAAATTTCCTGGTTGAATTTTTTGACAATTATAATACTTTCTTTTTATGAATTTAGAATATAAGAAAATATTAAAAAATCAGAATAATTAATCATTCAAACTAAAATGAGAATAAAAATCAGCCATAAAAATATTTTGAAACTAATTATTACATTTCTCAAATTTATTAAAAGCGTCACAAATCAATACAATTGATTGAAAGTGCCGACAATTAAAACTCACAAGAAAAGTGAGTCCTATATTTTAAGAATAAGGAACAATTGAGATATATAAAAAACACAAACTTGCAGAATCTCGAAGTTGTAACCAGCGCAAATTAAGCTGTCGCTAGAACCTATCTTCATCTTTCTAATGCGAAATAATAAATAAAACAATACTAAATAAAACAACAAATAGATCAGAAAATTTTATCACAAGCCTTTTCGACGTTCCCCTTCCTTGCTCTAAAACGAAACTTACGTCTCTGGAGAAATGATACAAAAAGTTTCCGAAATATAAAATGTCTAGAGTCATTTCATCCATCCTAAAAATATTTCATGGAGGTGACGTATTCTTTCTTCCGTCAACAGTTAAATACAAAATCAAGGAATGAGAAACTTCTCAAAATAATGATCATATAAAAAAAAACTTTCTTTCAGAACAAGAAGTTTAGTGTTATTCTGGAATTTCGTGTGGGTGGGTCAACGACTTCGAGCGCGAGACGCCGACGGGACTCAGTATCCATGGCGACTCCCAGACGGACCTCAGAGGGTCAATAATGAAAGTTTGGGACACAAGGCACACCTTTGGTGCCATTTTGGGTCCTGCTGGAAGTCGTAAATGCGCTTGGTATGTCTCGTCTTTGCTTTCAGCTGGATTGCTTGACAATATACACAAAGAGTTTGTTGTTAGTTTTTTTTTATTTCGTTTCCATATTGTCCATTGAAAAACAATTTTTTTTTTCAATGGGTTTCTGGGTCAGTAAATGCATATTTATTTGGAGAAAAGTAAGTCATAGTAGTCTGATCTATTCTATTCGGTTCCTTCTATGTGAAATCGATCCGATCTCAGCCGCCGGTACACGTCTGTTGCATTATAAGATAAAATTCGATAAATGTTCAAAGACTAAAAGGGCATTCCTTAGTTGAATACAAAGAACAAACTGAGCCAACAATTTGATTTTTAACTTGCTGTTCACTTAAATTGATTTCTATAAACTTTGGAGATCTCATCTTCTTTAACAATATACTAATGGGTTAAAAAAACCTTTACATTAAAATTTTTTACGAGATGAGAGAATATAAAATTGAGAGAAATTGTTTCAGAATAAGTTTTTATAAAAGCAAAACTTTATTCTATATTAGATTTTTTTTCCTTTAAAAATTTACTATATACCTGCACAATTAATAATGCAATATGTTTTACAAAGTTTTTTTACAACTGAAAAGATTTCCGTTTTTTGTCGTAAGTGAAATAATTCCAAGAGAGAAAGAAAATCGATATTTTTTTTGCTTAAAATAATTAATTAACTTAAGCGAATAGTTTTTGTTTTATTTTATTACAAAATTAGTTTGTGGTGATAATTTTTCTTTCGTACAGATCAATAGTTTTTTATTAAACTTCCACTAAGTATGATTAGTCAACAAAGACTCATTTTAAAGAGCTAGCTAAGTTGCCAAATTAAAGTCTTCTAATAAATCTTTGTCTTGATTCGATTTTAATGGAAAAAATGTATTAGCTAATTTGAAAATATATAAATAAAAATTAAATAAAAAAATATGAAAATGGTTATAATGCATTGTAACATATGATAAATATTTTCCCTTCGCGGTGTTCGAAGATTAATTACACAGTTATCATCACTGCATCTATAATTAGGAAAGGAAAGAATCTGTGTGTCGATGACAGAACTTCCGAATTCGGCTCAAAGTTCCCCTAGAAATTAAAAATGAACACATCAAAATTAAAATATTAATTAATTTAAGATTTGGCCAAAGTTCTTCCTCCAGGAGTTTCTAAATTATTAAATTTACTTTTATGCTATTTTAAAAACTGTTGTTTAAAAAAACAGTTTCAACTATACAAATGTTATCCCGTACAAATTTTTTCTAAATATTTTAATCTAAATATAATTTTTTCTTAATTTTTAACAGTACATTTCATTGTTTTATTGAAATTTAAATCATTTGATTGCTTCATCTTCTTCCGTTATTGAAAGCTAAAGAATAGGAAATCGGCCATTTATTCGAGTGGTTTACTTCAGGAATTGGAAAATGAAATGACATTAGCGCAAAAGACAACGTGTAATTTGAAATATATTACTCAGAATCATTAATATGGCACTATGATGTCATATTACCGACTTCGTTAGGGAAACTCCTCTTTTGTTTAGAGGATCACGTACATGAAGTTAGGCTTAAGAGGTTTAATTTAAATACAGTCAATATTCTGACAAACTAGATAGTCACCAAAGGCTTGTATGCAATTATATGATGATTTTCTTTTCTTTTTGACATAAACTGATAGCTACCGATTTCTGTCCTTTTATATCTGGCTCATCTAGAATATACACTTGTTTTAGTTTTCTCAATACTGTTCTCAGCAAGGACATTGGAACATATAGGAAACTCTACTTCTATAGGAAGTAATTATTATCGTCTATTGAAACCTATTTGTGACCTGTTGGATTAAATCATATGCTATGGTCATGAATTGGAGGTAGAAGTTACAAGTTCTATTATATGGCTGCGGTGCTGATCAGAGTTTTCAAAAACTAGCAAGCCTTCATGCGCTTTAACAACGAATTAGGTTCTGCGGTCGACTGAATGCTAAAAATTTTCTAGTTTTTTTTTCTTCAAACGATGTACAGAAGTGGACTAATTATTCTGACAATCCACCAATAAAAACTTTAATTCTCCACAAATATAATTAAATTAATTTGTCCATCATTTCAAATGCGACGATGTTCTCAGGTTGCTTTGAACGCCAGAAGATGTCACATTTCACATTTCTCTTCAGTTAGACAAAGTGGGATTCCGTTCATCTTCGACGAGAAATAAAATTGATGTATTTTGATGCCCACCTACACTCCTATATTATTACCTTATTTCACTGCATTATTACTCCATTATGTTTATGAATGGAATATAGCACAGTTAATGCACTTCTCACTATCACTTTCGAGGAACATATGAATTATGATATCGATATCAGGATATTGAAATTATTCAAAAGTTGATAAATTAATAGAATAAAATTTGTCAGCTGCTGATTAAAAAAGTTTTGAAAAATATAAAGAAGTCATTCCAAATTTTTTTGAAAACATTAGAGTTTTGAAAAATTGCTACTGAAAAGGTTTTCTTTATCGGTCTAAATGTGTTCTCGTGATTTTCAATCAATGAATGGTATACCGTGTATAAATTGCATGAGTCATATTTTATTTTAACCATCTATCGAAAAAATTGACAACAAAAAGATTTTTTTTAGATTAAAAAAAATTGATTTTTTTATTCCAATACATAAGTAATGAAATTTGTAGGCAAATCAAAATAAATCTGTCTTCAAATAGCAATCAATGACTTTGGCGTCGCTTATTCCATGAATTAGATAACTAGCAATATTAATGGATTATTATAATCAAATAAGTAATTATATATTATTGCAGATAAAGTAATTTGTTTATATTCAGTGTAGTTCCCTCCCAGATGAAAACATGCCCGCTGTTAAGTTAATTGGAAATTGTTACATGAGAATGGTAAAACACGTGCTCCAAAAATACATGATTGTAAAAAAGAGGAAAATTATATTTCTTAATGATGGAATACAGAAGTATTTATCGCTTACTTCTGATTTTTAATCTTTATATTACAACGTTGGAATTCAAATGTAGCCTCAAGAAATACATTCAAGATCGCATTGTCCAAAAAATGAGCTAAAGGTAAAAATCTGTTTGTTGATCCATAGGACACTTTTAATCCATCCATATTGACACTTTTAATTACAATAAATTCAATTTTTATGAGTTGGATAATGACTGCATAAGATAAATGCACAGCATTATTCCAAAAACTTCACAATTAGTTGCAAAATGTATTTTGAAACACAATATATTTTTTTGTGCAGTAAATAAGAATCCTATTTAAAAAACGAGTAATTTATATTTTTTATAAAGTTTAAATTATTAGGTAGTACATTTGTTCATTGAATTGATGTTATATAATTTTTTAAAAAGGAAACATGATATTGTTGAAAAAGAATGAAATTTATATGTTGTTTATGTATATAATAGTAACACTAAAGAACAATTCTTTTTGCCAGTTCCTGCCAAATCATGACAAAAGTAGAAAACCCGCCAATTATCAACTAAAGAAAACAGTTATCTATTTGGTAGAGTATTGCCTTTAAAAAATTCAGTTTGACTGTTGTACCGAAACAAGTCCGTTTTGTACAGAAAACTAATCTGTTTCTAGGCAAAACAATATAATTTCTGGTGCATTGATCACTTAAGAAATAAGTCTACCAATAATTTTCATACTTCATCAATTTTATGCCCCAACAATGTATGAAAATAGTATTCGCTTTGTAATTATTATATTAATTGCTTTTCGAAAAGAATTACTTGATATCAACTAAAAATTTTATTACTGAAAAAAGCATTGCAAAGTTTCGTATCTCATGCAAACACAGCAAAACAGAAAGAATGAGTAGTGATAAATATAACCCAAATGAACTTTCGGAAGTGAGATAGCTTTTTGTCAGCCAAACCAAATTCAAAAAATGAAAAATCCTACAAGAAAAGAGCAATTTTTCACGATTATCCGACAAATCTTAGAAAAAGCATTCTTAATGATAAATATTGTCGATAATATATCAGTTTGGCGACAACAGGTTCCGTTGATGTATCGAATATGGATTCGCCAACCACTATAAAGAATGGGAACAAATATAGCCACATTCCCTCAAAAAAAGAGACATTTTTCTGATACACGAAAAGTCACAAGAGCATTAGAAGTATAGTTATACTGAAGAAAAAGTCACGAAAAATTAGCCAGGGAAAAAGGAATAATTCTACATTGTCGTCATCAAATAAATGCCATTAATCTGTAAATATTTAGAAACACTAGATTTTTATGCCTAAAAGGGTTACGCCTAATTACAATGCGGGACCATCAAAGTTGAAAGTTAAAAAAAAATGTCTGTTAAGTAAAAAAAAAAAAAAAAAAAAATGAAGTTTCTAAAAAAATAAAACTTTAGGGAGATAATTGCATTTTTCTTTGTATTTAACTGCTGATTAATGTGAAAAATAGTCAAAACAACGAATCACTTTTAAATAAAATTTCGATTAAATGTTTCATAGAAATCATAATCAGTTTTAGCATTTCCAAAAAAATATTTGAACTGCTCTTAAAACAATGATGGAATCTTGAATTTGCATTCAGTCTCCATTAATCCATGCAAAACTATACCATTGACCTCTCGCTGGTGTGGTGCGGAATTTTGGGGAGGGGTTGCTCAAGTATTGTCCTCGTCATCTGACCACGGTTCAAAATTAAAAAAACAAGACGTTAATATAAGGAAACTAAATACACCATCAAATTATATTTTATGGTGTTGTATTTGGCAGTTAGCAGACATGGCGTGTTACATTGGGACTTTTAATTTAATTTAATTTAATTATTATTAAATTAAATTAAGGTTTTTAGATACTATTAACCCTTTCGGCGACTTCTCCTGTCGGTAAAAATTTCTCCCCAGCGGTCCTCTGTTTTACGTCGCATTAGAATAAACAAGAATAAAAACTCAAACAAGCAAACATTCACAGCGTTTAAAAAGTTTTAAAGTTTTAAAATGTAGAAGAACGCTTGAAAGTGCGTAACGACCACCGTGCAGAAGTTTTCCTTGAAAACTAGACGCGTTGCGTACGATGAAGAGGTTAACAATATTTTAAAGGGGCCTAAAACACTATAATTAATTTTCCGAATCTCAAAATTCAACTATCGCCAAGTTACGAAGCTCATTATTATTTTCTCTTATATGAATTACGCAAAAGAAAAAAAAATCTGCAATTATCTAGCTTAAAGCATATTTTGAGTTATTCCTGTCCATCTGTGAACAGGATAACTCAAAATTGCTTTAAGCTAGACGGATGAAATTTAGTATGTGGATCTCAAACCAAATTTTGAATGAAATGCATTAAGAGGAAGCCTGTTTGTCAGGCTGTCCCAATATAAACAAAAACGATAACTACAAAATGACGAAACTTATATAGATAAAATTTGGTATATACCATTTAAAACGTAAATTCTTATCAAATTTTGAATCAAATCTGTCTAAAAAATGACCGTTTGTTGGTGTTCACTTTCGCATGCATGTTGAAGTAATAAATCATAAAAGCATTAAAATCAAGGAAATACGATGTGTGATCTTGTGATTACAATATAGCTCCGTGTCAAGTTGTGGTTTCAGACGGTCGGTATAAAGGTGCTCAGAATATACATTTTCACGATTGGCTCAGTAACAATGCTAGATTCATGCTAAACTAATTCACCAGGTCATGCAAGGCAGTAGAAACCGTATCCCATGTCTATAATTTTATGTTAGAGGAAGGGAATAAAATCTTCATTGGAGACCATGCGAGAAAGTTTCAGAGAGACTACTCTCACTCCTTCATTATTTGATATTGTCAGAACAAATAGCGAATTTCTACATATCATCTTACGTTCATGAGTGTCAGATTGGATATTATGGACGTGACTCTTTATCTCATTGTAATTCACAAATTTCATTCATATCTTTATCAGCATTGCTCTTCTTCGGGATATTATATCTTTAAGAGTCAAAATTCACCTTCTAAATTTATATGCCTATAATTTAAGTGATATTTTTCAATACAGATGCCGATGCTCCTGATCCTCAGAAGCCTGTTTTTGCTCACTTTCTTCACTGGATTGTGGTGAATATTCCAGGAATGGGACTCCACGAGGGAAAAGTTCTTATCAATTATATGCGGCCAAGTCCACCACCATATTCGAGTAATATCATTTTTACAGAACTATTTTTCTCACATTCAGAAGTGAGTATTGCTTTTTAGCCTTAAAATTTTATTTAAACTGAAGAATACGAAATAAAGTTATTTATATTTCCCTTCATTTTGATAAAATAATGCATAAAGAATTATTTGTGAAGTCATTTATTCGAAGTAGTTCTTTAATATATCATCAAAAAGGATTTAACTACAAGTAAAAATTGTATAATTTCAAAATAATTAATGAAATTTAAAATTTTTTTGCCTATTAATTAAAAGAATATTAATATTTAAAAAATCAAATATTGTTTAAATGCCTACGACTTTATAATTAATTTATATCAATTAATCAAAATAATTATTTAAAATGATTTCGCAATCTTTAATTATATTATTTACAATATAATACAATCACAGCATTTTATCTCCGAATTCATATTTTAATAATTATATTAATTAATAATCTAATTATGTATAATCATTGATATCTGACTTTAATTTTCTTATATTAAAGTATCATTTATTAATTAGAAAATAATTTATATAACCACAAAAGGGCTATTCATAAATTTCATTCATATATTTATCAGTACTCATTTTCGAGATATCATATTTATTTAAGAGTCAGAATACAATCTCTGACTATTTTACCCTAGAAACTTATTTTAGTTTAATACAAATGTTTTGAAAAAAATTCAAAATTTTTGAAAAATGTAATAGTGTATAATAGTGTATGAATCATTAAAAGACGTTTAATTTTTCAAAATATTATTGACGATTTTTATATTAAGTTGCCATAGACGACAAGCTACTTCGCAGGAAAAATCTGTTTGATTTCAATTATATCTCTTATGGATAACTTCATGATTCTGTCAATAAAATATTTGTTAGTCTCAAATTATGCTTGATATTAAAATCGTGTTATATTACTTAATAGTTCATTACGTAAATGAACTTAATGAAGTCAAAAGTCATGACATCTAATCTAATTTTTAATTGCGTGTAAATATGTAACTTATTTGCTTATTATCTCTTTCATAACTTTCAATTTATTTTTTGGTTATTTATATTATTAATGCTTGCAGTAAAAGTAAAGAATCAAAAATTTAATAACTTCAATAACTAAAATAAATTTGGTTGCCATTACGAACTATTACGATTAATTTGAAGACCCCAAAGCTAGTGGTTTAATATAATGCAAGTCAAATGAGTACAAAAATGTTTTATGTATTATCACTAAAGTTCGATTGCAGTTGCAGTATTAGTCCTGCCTTGCATTAAATTTCAGAGGAGAAATATTAAGATACAGCAAAGAAAAGGGGGAGGGGAGGCTGTAAGACCCGCTCCTCCGCTCCCAACAACGAAGGTTGCAAACCAGTCAAGAGGGGATAGGTATCTGAGGAGGTGAAACCAGGAGAGAGACGGAACAGGAAGGGGGGCAGAGAGATAAGGAAGACGGACGACGAGCGAAGGTGGTGTGGTTCGCCATGAACGAAAGAGACTTGATTCACTTTTATGCTTTATATTTTCATCCATTACTGTAAATATGTTAATAATATAATAATCTAGAATATGATGGGTTCCTGTATTTATTTCTACACAATCATCACGATTGAATCGGACAATTATTAAGATTGAACTGGATATAAAATGATCACTCAGGCCTAGACATAGAATAGGCGCCAGCCGTTGTTGGAGTAGCTAGGAGAAATACACGTTGGAAGTGTAAGGGAACTTTACTGGCGTAGTCGGTAGGATGGTGTTAACGTAAAGGATTTCGACTCGTTGAAGGATCTTATGGTTGTAGATCAAATGAAAAGAAGAGTTGGAGATGAAGTTCGGGAATATTTTGTCGACACATGGACAAAACTTTCGTCTTCATCTAAGTTAGCCGAACTCCTCGATGATTACGACGGTGTAAGGAGAAGCTCAAAAGCTGGACATTTTCCTAGTAACGACAGGAAACGTACCAACGGAAATTTTGAAAAGAAAAATCCTATTATCCATGACAAAAATGCAGGGAACACAGATTATAAGAGACCGAGTAGTCCTCGGAAATGGAAGCAATAACGTTCCGATCGGCGGCAATGTTTTGAGTGCGGATCATCGCAGCATTTAAGAGCCCAGTGCCCAAAGCTAGATAAGATAAAGAATTTTTCAAGGATTAACCGCGTGACGAGACGTTTGGTAGAAACGACAGGTGAGAAAAGTGGATCACAAAGATTTACAGAGAATGTTACCGAAAATCAGACGGATGAAGGTACGATTCTCACAACACAGTTAAAGGCACCAGAAAAAGAAACTATACGAATCAGCCCTCTACAGAAAATACCAGTGAAAATTGAAGACAATATATTTGAAAGTATCGTGGATACAGGTGCTGAAATCACCGTCATCAGACATAATTGATTCTTGCTCTAAACAAGGAGAGGGCAGCATAAAAATTATATCAGCCTTTTGAGAAGAACTTGCCCATTAGTTACTGTCAATGTAAAAATTAATTATGGGAGGCATGGTAATGTTCCTGTTACTTGTGCAGCATCGAGGGAACTAGTAAGCGACATGCTGATCTCCTCGACTACATACGAAGCATTATGTAAGAAAATAGAGGCACATACATTACCTATGATAAATAATGTCGATTCTGAGTAACCTGTCCATGAAGAGCCAAATTAAGAAGAAGAAAGCTCATTGGAGGAAAAAAATTGTTTCTCAAAGTTACAAAAAGGAGATGACTCTTTGAAGATGGTATGGGCATTTGGTAATTCTCAACAGAATGGTTATTCAGTTGAAGATGGCATCTTATTGCACTCTGAATGGGTATGTGGAGAAAAGGTACAACAGGTGGTGTTGCCAGAATGTAAGCGGAAGTGCATGCTTAAGGCAGCGCACGAGTTACCATTGGCAGGTCATCTGGGGGAGAGAAAAACAAAGCAAAGAATAAAGTACTCATTCTACTGGCCAGGAATAAAGAAAGATGTCAAGGAATTTTGCCAGTCTTGCAAACAGTGTCAAGTTAGGAAGGCAATTACATATAGAGATAGGATCCCGATACAACCTATCGTCAGACCAGAGAATCCATTTGAAGTTTGGAGCATTGATTGCATAGGACCATTGGAGCCTCCGTCCAGGAGAGGCACAAGTTCATCATTTGCGCTATTGACATGTGTACACGTTGGGCAGAAGCCATCCCAGTAAGAAATATAACTGCGAAAACTACGTGTGATGTGCTCATGAAAATTTTTACAGCTACAGGATTTCCTGAAGTCGTTTGCACCGACCAAGGTACTAACTTTACATCGACTTTAACTAAAGAATTCCTGAAAGTGATTAGCACCACACCGAGGTTTGCTACTCCCGGGCATCCGGAAAGCATGGGTGCAGTTGAGCGATGGAATAAAACCTTAAAGGAAATGCTCAGCAAGAATATCCAGGAAAATGGAAAAGATTGGGACATACATCTACCGTATCTGTTATTCGCATATAGGGAAGTAACATGCAGTACAACAGGACTGTCGCCATTTCAAATGGTCTATGAAAGGTTACCCAGAGGGCCCTTGTCTCTGATGAAAGACTTCTGGACAGGAAAAAGAAGAATCCCCGTAGGTGTCTCCAGATCCATTGAGAGTTATTTGGAAAATTTAGGAAAGGCTCTTGGCATTGCCATGGAGAATGCTGAAAAGAACCAGGCAGAATATGCAAGAAGATATAACTTGCGGGCTCGTAAGAATACTTTTGAAGTAGGAGAAAAGGTTCTGATTTTGGATTCAGCTTCTTCTCATAAGCTGTTAAAGAAATGGATCGGGCCAGTGAGTATCTTTGCTTTTACAAGACCCCATTCAGTACTCGTCAAGATGGAAGATGGTACGAATAAAGAGATCCATGTCAATAAAATTCTACCATACATAGCACGACTTGAGCAAGTCGGAGTAATATATGACCAAGACAATGAATTTGGAGAAATATTTTCTGCCCCAACCAATTGCAACCAGAAAAGCAAACTCAGTCGTGATATAAGAACGCAAATTTATAGTCAAGGAGAGGAGTTATCGTTACAACAAAAAGCTGAGTTGGTTGATATCCTATCTGAGTACACAGACAGTTTCAGTAAGTTTCCAGGGAAAGCTAAGGTGCCAGGACATAACATTAAGGTAACCGATGATTGTGTCCCCAAGCGATTAGCGCCATATCGTGTCCCAATTGTTTTGCAAGGGGAAGTCGAACGCCAAGTTCAAGAACTTTTAGAGGTAGGACTCATTGAACATAGCGAGAGCGACTGGGCACATCCCATAGTGTGTGTTGCTAAGAAAAACGGTAGTATCAGACTGTGCGTGGACTACCGTCAGCTGAATAAATATACGATTGCAGACGCCTATCCAATGAAACTGGTCACTGAACTGTTGTATGAAATAGGAAAAGCTAATTTTATATCCATATTAGATCTCACCGAAGGATATTTGCAAATTCCCATGAAGCCTGAAGCGAAACATTATACCGCTTTTATCACTCATTCTGGGTTGTATCAGTGGAATGTGATGCCATTCGGTATGAAAAATGCAGGAAGCGCATTCCAAAGAAGCATGGACAAGATCCTCTCAAAGCAGCGAGAGTATTGTCGTGCATATATTGATGATGTCGCCATTTTCTCCAAAAGCTGGGAAGAGCATAAAAAGCACATTATGGAAGTATTTCGTACACTTCAAGAGTCCAACCTTACCATAAATCTAGAAAAGTGTGAGTTTGGCAGGAAAGAAGTGAAATTTCTTGACCACATCGTCGGATCAGGAAGGCAATTCCCAGATCCCGAGAAAATTGAAGCCATAAAAAAATTATTGAGACCTACAAATAAGAAAGAAGTACGTAGTTTGCTAGGACTTGCAAATTATGACAGGGACTATATCCCAAACTTTTCTTCATTAGTATTACCACTAACAAACCTCACCAAGAAAAACGTACCCAACAAATTTCCATGGGCCAAAGAACAAGAGCAAGCGTTCCAAACCTTAAAAGAAGAATTAGTCAAGATGCCTTCATAATACACTCCACAACTGGACAAACCATTCCAGTTATACACGGATGCCTCAGCAACAGCCGTTGGAGCCTGCTTAGCTCAGATAGGTGATGATGGGAAGGAAAAACCCATTGCATTTTTCAGCAAGAAATTGTTTTCAGCAAGAAATTGACTGCAACAAACACGGTGGGCTACTATCGAGAGAGAAGCCTACGCCATACTGGAGGCCTTGAAGAAATACGACACATGGATATTTGGTGCTCGTGTTCAAGTTATCTCCGACCATAACCCTTTGACGTATCTCACTCAGCAAACGCCTCATAGAGCAAAACTTACACAATGGTCACTAGCCTTACAGAGATATGATGTGACAATATCATATCGAAAGGGAAATAAACATTGCAAAGCAGATTCTCTGTCTAGATTGGCATTGCAGCAGTAGAAAAAAAAAACTTTCAAGAAATGTACGAAAGCATTTGTGCATCTGTACTATAATCTGTTCTGTTAATTTTATCACCAATTTTGTGCATATTTGATATTTTTTATATATATATTTGTTTGTCTTTATATTTTGACCTCTTTCCTGATCCTTTCCTAGTTGTAGCGATCAAATACTGCTTGGAACATTGCTTCATTTCAGGATCAATTTTTTACCGTGGATGATGATGATCAGGGAGAAGAAACCCGTCCAGTTCTCAAGACTCAACATTGCCTCTAAGGTGACAATGTGTTTCTCCAGGGGGGGGGGCGTGTAAGACCCGCTCCTCCGCTCCCAACGACGAAGGTTGCAAACCAATCAAAAGGGGAAAGGTATCTGAGGAGGTGAAACCAGGAGAGAGACGGAACAGGAAGGGGGGCAGAGAGATAAGGAAGACGGACGACGAGCGAAGGTGGTGTGGTTCGCCATGAACGAAAGAGACTTGATTCACTTTTATGCTTTATATTTTTATCCATTACTGTAAATATGTTAATAATATAATAATCTAGAATATGATAGGTTCCTGTATTTATTTCTACACAATCATCACGATTGAATCGGACAATTATTAAGATTGAACTGAATATAAAATGATCACTCAGGCCTAGACATGGAATAGGCGCCAGCCGTTGTTGGAGTAGCTAGGAGAAATACACGTTGGAAGTGTAAGGGAACTTTACTGAGGCGCTATTTTAGTATTTCCCCTAGGTGCTATTTTATACAATTACGCCTCTGACCAAAAAAGGCATGTATGTACACAGACACACATTCTCTTTCATCATTGGCAGAGATAACAGCGTTTTAGCTCTTTTCAATCTCCTTATGTTTAAAGTCATCACTCATTATTCCGCTGATCATAAAAATAAAACAGATGCCGTAGTCCTCGCGCCAATCCGCTTTTAAGATTATAAAGAGCTATTTGGCGATGATTTTTGATTAATCGGAAATGTTTGGCAATATAAAACGTAAATATCGTGCTAACTGTTAAAAATAACTAAATTATCCATTCTCTTTCTTTCACTTTAGATGCTCACAGATATATTTTGATGGTTTACAAGCAGCCTACGTACATCTTTGCACCTAGCGCTATGGACGTAAAAGGCAGATCTCGATTCAATATGGTAAAAGAGTTGGATCGATCATTAGGTACCAGTTGCGGGACACTTCTTTTATGTTCAGCACCCGGATGTAGGAAGATTGCCTATCATGTGATGTGGTTAAAGACGTTGCCTGAAAAAAGGAATTGGATAGGTTTAAAACACGTTCCTTAATTGTTTTATACATAAATGAGTAAGACTTACCTTGGAAAAAATATCTTGCTGAATAAAGTTGGATAAATTATATTTATAAGCGCACAATTTGTAAAGTTTAACTCAGATTTAACCAGCTCTCCACCCTCACTCCCCGAAACTTTAGAGCATACTCTGTAGGAAATATGTATTAAAAGCATTCAATTCGCTAACAATCGTAACGAAAGTGCTCGTGGGATCTTTTGCAATTTTTTAGAGGAAATACATTTCTGGGGTTCGGTTAATATAGAAGCACTAGAAAATTGAATATAACGTTTGGATATATTAGTCGAATGACATTTACAGTCATAAAATCAGATACCAAATTTCACATATTTAAAACCTTCCGTTTTTCAGATATCACGTTTATATATTTGTAAAAGCACAGATCCACAGATGGTCAATTCTGTGATGGATTGGCTCCAAATTTAATACATATCTGCACTCTTGGTGATAAATCTGTATATAAAATTTTATTCACCTCTAACTCTCTTCGTTTTGCAATTCACATGCAAACATATTAGGACAGTCGGACTGATAGGATTCGTCTGAATGGAATTCAAAGTTTGATAATTCAAAGCTATATACCAAATTTTATCCGTTTATCTCGAAACGTTTTTGAATTACCATGTTCACAGACAGACAGATATAATTTTAAAAAATGTGATTTGAACTCAGAAAAGTGTAAAACGTGGAAATTCGTCAAAATTTCGATTCGATTTTTTTGATGATTACAATACACTGCGTACTTTTTATATGGAAAAATAAACAATGGTTTCTTGGAAAAGTGATGAGGAATATTTTCAGGAACAAATACAAATATAATTATACAACTCGATATTAATTTCAACTATCTTCAACTATTCTGATATTCATATGCAAAGATAAGCATTGAACGATAGGCAAAATTATCATTTTATTCGTGAAATGTTTTTAGAGATGTTAAAAGTGTAAATTCCAAGAAATGTCAGCAAAAGAAATATAAATAAAATAAGAACATTGAACACGAAATACAAGAAAATTCTAAACATTCGTTGCAATGTAAAACGATATGAATGTGATAAAAATTCTAATTTATTTAGTTATTTATAATAAATCTTCATGCTTTTACTGTTTCGTTTTGTCTTCCCTATATCATATACTTGTTTGTTTGTTTTTAAGTTTTTAGTACGATAATGTTATTTTTATCCTTTAAAAATAATTTTACCTGAAGTTGAGTATAAATATACTTTATTTAATGAAAAAAAAATTATTGAAATAAGTTGAAAAACAAAATTCACAGCAGCAACAAAATAAATTTTGTAATATTATTTCAGAATACAGATATTTTTGCAAACTAGAGTGTGCCTAATTATTTTATTCATCTTTGTGTAGACATATAAGGAGATTTATATAGAATTTCATGCCGAATTACAGGTTATTTACTGAAATAAGAGAGCAATATCTCCGAAATTACTTTCAATGAATATCCAACAATGAAGAAATATCCGTAAGATGGTCCTTGAAAATTATGAGATAAACATTTAAGTTAAATCTAAAGGGAGCGGGCGATTCTTTCTTAGGATTTATTTTTTCTAGTTGCTGATATACTGATATGAAATATCTGTGTGGATCTTTAAAAAATGGAAGAAAAGCTATTGAAAACGTTTTTGCACATTAAAAGATAATTGTAAATTTTTGCTCAAAAACAGTTTTGAGTAAAAGCGCGATAAGTTCAAATAATGCTTAATTTCAGTTACACATTGCATCTCAGTTTTACTTTCTCGTATACGAAGTATAGAGGAAGTATCATAATCGTCAAAAAATTCGAGCTCGATATTTTGACAATTCTCCACGTTTTAGATCTCCCCGAGTTCAAAAAACACATTTTCAAAAAAAAAAAAAAATGTTTACCTGTCTATCTGTGGCAAAGATTACTCAAAAGTGCTTTGATCTAGACAGATAAGACTTGGTATGTGAAATGGTATACCAAATTTATGGATTTGTATCTGTCCGGCCGTTTGAATATAATTTAACACCAGAACTAGAATACAAAGAGAGAGAGAGAGAGAGAGATAGATAAAATTTGATTATAGAATTAAAATCTATAGTCTAGACATCCTTCAAATTTTGAGCAAAATCCAACAAGGGATTGACCATTTTCGGCCTGTACTTTCAGAAACATGTAAACTTGATAACTCAAAGACGCAGTGACTTAAATATATCAAGTTTGTGACTACATTTGTAGTTCTGAGTCAAAAATTTGTTTAAATCAGTTGGGAAAAACTCATCTAAAACACGTATTCGATTTTCGGATACTATTAACTGCATACCAGGAATCAATCGGAAAATAACTCTTCAAAGATTATACAAAAGATTCAATCAAAATGATATTTTCACGTCAAAGGCTAATATTTCGAAAGGCGTTCTCTCCGAAGGCACCTTTATTAGAGAATATGCGAGAAAGTTTCTGAGAGACTACTTCTCTGATGTGTTGAAACATTAAACTTTTTTCTCTGTTTAAATATGCATATCATTCTTGCACTTTTACCAATGCTGAAGATAAATACTTTCTTTGGACATTTTTTTACTTTTGATTTTGTTTCGAAGTTTTCTTTAGTTGAGTTTAGGTCGAAATTTATGATGTAGCACCTTTTTGATTCATCTTTTAAATATCTTTTAAAATTGTTTCTATTTCTTGAACTGGTTCTTCTATTTCGTCTCAGGTTTTCTATTTTGTTAAATTTTAATCAGCATATGATATTTTTAAAAATATTTTTTTAACTTTAAGTTTATTGAATAGGATTTCATTTCTTTGAAGCAGTATGAAATATTTAAAGTCTTGACGATATTATGTATAAGTTAAATGTCGAAATGCAGAGCAATCATTAGTTCTATATCTGTACTGAAAAAATGAAACAACTAATTAATTCATAATTTATTTTAATTTAAGGAACGCTCTCTAGCCACCAAAAATTCTTTTACTCTTGTTTTCGCAAAATCTATTGATTATTTTTTCTTCCAGTCTAGAATGATGTCGAGGAAAACAAATATATTCTTTCCTTATAGCGACATTTTATTATTTATCATCAAATCATGTGATAATATCAAGGTTCCAAATGTATAAAAAACGTTGCATAACGTAAATACAGATGGTATATAATTTTTACAGCTGAATAAAATAGATGAGATTTTTTTTCTTGGGTTAGAAATATCATCTGAAAATATAGAGGAAATAAATATCTGTGCGTAAGGGTGATCTTGTTTATGTCAGTCCTAAGTATAAAAATAATTTTATGGCATTGGAGTCACAAAGATCAAGAAGTTTGAAGTATGGCATGCAAGTTAATTTACTTCCTGGTTCTTATTTCTTCTTTAAGTATTTATGCACAAAAAAATGAATGCAATTTGAACAATTTTCGGACAAGTGGTATTGTACCAAATAAATTATCATCTGTTCCTGCGGAAGTGATGAAGGTAATTTTTTTAATAAAATTATTTTTATTGAAAAGAATCCGTGAAACTTGAACCAATGTTCACAAGAATAATATCATTTTTCATGAATATTCAGCATTTATCAAACAATTTTTTTCATAAGCCTGCTTTTCTAAATTTTTGTAATGATTGAAATGTTATTAGATTTTGAAGGTTATTTTAAACTGAAAATAAATAGAACAAATGAATATTTTTAAGCAAAATATTTAAAAAGAAAAGCATTTCTTAACTGCAACACTAAAAAAAGCTCATTCATAAAATTAAAAAGAAAATGTAACAAAAATTTCATTACCCATTTTTATGAAGTGGAGTTAATTTTATTGAAAAATAATTCATTATTTCAATAAAATGGGCCTTTATCTGCAATTCCAATGAGATTGATATAAAAATTTCTGATAATTTATTTCAAATATATATTTTCAGTAATTTATGAAATAATCTAAACTTAAAATATATTTTTGTTTTTTTACGTGAAGGAATTTGGAAAACTTTATAAAATTATAGATTTCAAAACGATGTATTTAGTTGAAATGAATAATCACTATCTTTTGAAGGACTTCAGCATGAAAATTAGTGCCAAAATAATAACGTACGATTAAGAAAGTTGAATTCTAAATATGATTCAAATATAATGACAAGGACTTTTGAAATCAAGATAGCTTTATACTCATTTTTATGTTTTTAAGAAATAAATGGTAACAAACTAATTATTAACTGATTTAATTTAATTTATGAGAAGAAACTGAGAAAAAAAAAGGATGACATGAAAAAAAGTAGTTTCCAATAGGCTGCCAAGATTTCTTTTTCAAACTTATTATGGGTTTTATGACTTCAATAACATACTCCATCATGATAAAGTTATTCAGATTAAATTTATAAGATTTACAAGGAAATTAAAATTTAGTATTTAATAACGAAAGAACTTAACCTTTAAAATGTCGTATTAAAAGCATATTTAAATATCAATTATACTATCGATTATGCTATAATTTTAATGATAATGCATCAGTTTCAAGTTTAAATGCATGGTACAAACAAAGCATATTATTAATCTTATAGTACTTGAAGGGTAAAGTTAACAAGCTTTCACAAGCATTAAAAAGTTCTTATCTATATGCGTTTATGCGTTCACTTTACCGTAACATAATGAAATACAGTGAACGCCATTTGTGATGATCACTTTGGTTTAAATCAAACTGATCATTACGT
>JAPMOR010030855.1:71689-144857 GCA_026543865.1 Argiope aurantia | reverse complement strand
ATATATATATATATATATATTGAGTTATCAAGCGTTGTTGGATAGACTGTTCATACGAATACTGTTCATCAAAAGATGTGGCAAGCTAATGGAATGATTTTATTAAAATGTTCAGTCTTCTGGCGGAGCAATGGTGCCCTTATACATCTGTCTTTTTCACTCCGTTTGAGAAATCATTCCTTCAATGGGCATTCTGAAATTCCTACATTTTTTTCATTTGCATGTCAAATGTTATTCTTCTGAATGACAAATTCAGTATAACTTCGATATTTCAGTAATAAATGAAACAGCAGCTTTGAATTTTTTAAAATATCCTAAGTCTCCTGCTGATCAACAGGGAAGTTGATTATACTTTTTTAGAAGATTGCATTTTTATTTCATATTCAACACGGTACATTCGCTCTTGAAATTGACAAGGTTTTACGATTACAGTTATTAGCTTAATGAATGAAAGGAGACAGAACACTGTAGAAGACAGAAGTAGAAGATTGATCCATTGAAGATAAAAGATCCAGAGATTTTTCTTTTTCTATTCATCCAACTGTCGGCCTTACACTTTTTTATTCAGCCATCGAAATTGATCATAAAGGAGAATTGTTGATGAGTAGAATCGCCGGGTTTTGTACATATTTAAATATGGGATATCCGTTCTACACTATTTTAGTCAGCACAATTGACTGATCATCACATCTGTGATCATTAGAAGTGATGACTATTGTATAAACAATTTTGTCACAAAAACTCATTAATTTTTATGTTCTTTTACACAAAATATACAATAAAAATATTGTAATCGTTGAAAAAATGATTTTCGAGATTTTGATGGATACCAAAGTTTCAGAAATCCCAGATTTCTAATAATATATTTTTAAAATTATATCTGTCTCTTAATTTGTGAAAAATTCAAAAATGCAACAAGCTGTAAGCACGAAATTTGGAACATGGGGTTTCTATATTTCTGCCAACCATTGGAAGAAATCCATGGATGGAAAGTACGACTGTTTTCATGCTCGTATCAGCATGATAACTCTAAAAATGAAATAGGTAGAAAAATGAAACTAATCATCGTGCCATAATTGTCTAAAAAGAACAGCAAGAGATAAGTTCTTTAATTTCTCTATTCTGGGCACAAAATGTAGAAAATCGCAAATACACGAACATGCAGATCAAAATCCTTAAATAAGAATCAATAATTTATTCAGAGCAAAATATGTTTCGAAAAATACCATCATGGCGGAAATCTGTAAGCAGGCATTCTAAATAAAGTTTTTAAGTAATATTTTAATTGTAGCTTATTATTAAATATGAGAAATTATTATTTTACAAATTTACATTTGTGAATAGGCGAATATGAACGAGTTGAAATTAAGACAGCTGCAATTCTACCTTTAAATGATATTATCGCCTTCAGTCATCTTCGTGAGAAGCCTGCATTTATTAATTTTGCATTTCACGCAACTGTTTCTAGAACTGCATTTAATATTGAAAATATTGCGAATATGGTCAGTTAAACTTATAATAATCAGTAGAACAGTTTAAACTGATTATGTTGTATAAAGATATATAAGGCTGATTTTGTTTTATAGATTGAATATGATGGTGTACCAGTTACTTGTGGTAATTTATTAAGTCGTAAGGTAACTCATGATCCACCAACAGTAGTAGAGTACAAAGCCGACAAAAGCAAACTATATACTCTAATCATGTTTGGTAAGTTCTTTATTTGTTACTTCTACAGAAATAATATATTAGGAGTATTTCATTATGTAGAATTATATAATAGAAAGTAATTCTAAGGATGATAAATATTTTTTAATACGTAGGTCATGTTTATTAAAACATCTCGAAGGTGGCACATAATTAAACAGTCAAAATCCAAATAATGGCACTTTTCAAGGCATATTTTTATACCAGAATTCAGAGTACAATGTTTTAAAAAAATCTAACCGGCTGAAGGCCAAGCAAGATGTTCTACTTCCGACTCATGCTATTCAGATCCTTTTTGGACAAATTTAGTTGTGTGGATAGGAGCGTTGAAGTCGTGATAAAGTCGACATTCTCCGGAAATAAAGTGTAGAGAATATGATGCACCTAATTCTTCAAAATGCCGACTAGTGAGCAGCTGTAATCTTCCTATGAAGAGTGACAAGCGATCCAAAACCACGTCAAAATATCACACCCTATACTGTAAGAGAACCCTCTTCATGCTTCATAATCAGCAAAAATCAATCAGAATATGCTTCTGTGGGCGTTCTCCAGTTATCTATACTTATATAAAGCTCAATGTGTGTGTGTGTGTGTGTGTGTGTGTTAGCGCTCTACAGGACAGACCATTTGACCTACAGCTACAAAATTTGGTACATGTATACCTTGGAGGTCGGAAATGTGCACCTGGGGTCCCTTTTTTAAAATTTTTAATTAGAATTTTAATTATTAATTAAAGACTAACTTTCCCGCCAAAAAATATTTTCATTTTACCCACCGCCAAATTAGTAAGGCTTCAGTTTCTTTTCCCAAAACTAAGGAGGCTAGGGTTAACATTTTTCGGCCGATTATTTCAAACGATTCTGTTTATTTTCTTAATGTTTGATGCATTTAAAATTAAACATTATTAATTAATCAATCTTTCAGATTCATTCTGAAGTACTTTTGAATTAAAATAGAACAGAATAAAGAAAATTAAAAATTTCTAATCTGCATAGCGTTACCCCAACTGGCGTAGAAAAATTCACGCATTTGCGTTACCATAACTGGAGTTGAAAATTCACGCATGCGCATTGTCTTCTGATTGTTTACATCTATTTTCAACGGAAGCGGAATTATTTTTAGTTTAGATGTACGCTTTTGTCATTAAATTGTATTTATGTTAGTTTAAGTTCATCGTTTTTTTAATTAATTTTTTTAACCTGTTTTCGACCGATTATTTTAAACGATTCTGTTAATTTTCTTAGTGTTTGATACCTTTAAAATTAAATATTGTTAATTAATAGACCTGCTCATGATGAATCTGAAAAAATTTTGTTGACAAATTCTTGAGATATTACATAAATTAAGAAAGATATTCTTTAGTGCCTATAAGGTTTAAATGCTCAGTGACTCTGTTTTCAGTAATCATATTACAAAAAAATGCTTTGTTTCAGTAAAAAAGAATATATTAATTGCAGATTAATCATTTCCACTTTAATTTAAAGCATAAATTCTACGGGAGCTAACAGAAAATTAGAGAGATTCCTAATTACGTTATGACTGAAGGCCTTTATAATATTATGAGTGAATTGAAATTTGAAGTTTTAAAATATTTTAATGAAGAAGCTATTAAAGCAGGGATTACATAAATTTTTAATTATTAAAATTTTAACGACCATTAAGATTGGCGAACCGGCTGTTTACCAAAGGCGGCTAGTCTGAAATAAAATACAATGAAGGTTGACTCATCAGACCAGATGACGTTACAATTGTGCCCAGTTTCTGTAAGTTTTACATCATTGCCTTTGCTGAAAAGCATGACGTGATGTTACCAATGGTTTATGAATTGCGATTCTTCCATAAGAATTCGAAGCATAAGGTTCCCTTTAGACAGTTCGTGCTGAAATGAAATTTGGGAGATGCCTTTTATCTCAGATATTATCTGGGATAATGATTGCTTGCGCTTTCGGGCCATTATGCGAGCCAACACTCTTTTATACCTCTCAATAATATATTTTCCTTCCACTGTTATTTTCTTTAAATGTTAAATGCCATAACGGCTGAATTCTTCCATTACACGCATCAAATAATTAGCTGTTTTCGTAACCCAGCAACCAGCGCTCCGCATTCGAATTCTCATGCCGTTTTCGAATGACAGTTTAATTATTATTGAGTTTTTCAGAGAGTACGATACACACATTCAACCCCTATGACTAATGTTGAGTGACTGATACCTTAATTAAAAGCTAGTAAAATTAGAGAAAAATAACACGTGGAAAGAATATTTGCATTATTGAAATGCTCTTATTTTGAATTACAAAGTGATGCAAATATGTTTTTTGTGCATTATATGCTGTGAAGTAATTGATGAAAAACATTAAAATTTGAAATATTAATTACATTAGGTAAAAAATTTAATAAATTTTGAAAAGTCTTTTTTTTTATTGAACACTGTCACCCAAGAAAATAAGAACATAATTGGTAGCTCTGAGCAAGCAGCCTTCTCTTTTGAGTAATTTCTTTTTCCTCATATCTGTTGCAAGACGTAATTTATAGAGAGTAGATCAATCGAAAATTGTTATTCTGTACTTAAAATTATGAAATAATGCTTACTACTTTCATCCATAAGCTTTTCATCTATTACTTAAAACAGCTCAAAGGGAACGGGGCGAAAACATTACAATAGCATTATAATTCCTAATTATTTTTTAACTTTTTATCAGATCCTGATGTTACAACACCTCAAAATCCAGATGTTGCCGATTTCCGTCATTGGCTAGTTGAAAATATCCCAGGAGACGACGTGAAAAGTGGAGATATGATTTCCCCATATTTTCCTACAAATCCAGCTTCTTACTCAGGTAAATTGTTTTTTAACTTTTTGTCGTCAGATGGCGGCACATTGAATGTCACATGTTAAGCCAATAATCTGTGTTGACAGTGTCTGAATGGTTTTGTCACAAAAAGAAACCAGGAAACCACTATGTAACATTATTAACATAAACTTCTGGCTATCTAATCTGAGTTTCATGATCAAATGAAGCAACATGATTAAATTGATGCATTCCTATCAAAGACGTGGAAAAGAAACTGTTCATATTTTAATCGAATAAGAATTTTTGTTTCAACATTTGTAGAATTTCAAGTGAGTTTCATTAATCGGGTCAAATCCAAATGTGTTCTGATATACTTTAAGCCTTTTCAAATGATTAACATTCCAAGAGGTTTCTTCCAGGAGGTTTTGTTACCACAGCATAGAATGAGACAATTCGCTGTTCGATGGCATGCAATAGGATGCTTTTCTGTTAGCACAAAATTATAGTCATATATCTGTAGTACAGCTAAGAATTTCTAAATACTACAGATAACTGAATACCAAGGAGTATTCGGTTATCAGATAATGCAATTTTACCACAAAAATACCACTACCACCACCATCATCAACAACAACAACAACAAGGTAGACTTTCTATTTTTATTGATATTTTAATTCCTACGAAACTATTTTCATTCTTTCAATCAACAGAATTTAATATTATTTGGAAAAGTTAAACATTTTAACCTGTCATTACAACTTTTTCAGAAATCACCAATTTGCCAATTTCCAGATTCTGTACTATTTCGTCAGTTTTTGCATCCTTTTCCAGTAGAGATATTCTTTACAAGAACATTATAATCCTGCAAAATATCGTGCGTAGGCCTCAATTCAATATTTTTCTTTTATGTTCCTAAGTAATATTTATCATTTTCTGCCGTGAAATCGGCTACATTCATTGCCAGTCAGTCATCTGCGTGGGCAAGTCGAATTTTCGAATAATCAATTAATTATAATAATTTTCAGTCCGTGGGCCATGGATCAAAGTAAAAAATTAAAAATAACTATGTTTTTAATTAAAAGGAAGGTTTATAAAGTTGTGTTTGGATTGTCACGTCAGCCTAACAGCAACATTCATTATTACGAGTATATTATTATTAAAATTGACCCTTATAGATTAAAAAAACAAAACAAAAGGCCTTTTGTGCTTATATTTTTTAAAAGAATAGATAACAGAAAAGAAACAAGCTTGTTTAAATAAATGTCTTTTTCTTTTTTGCTTGCTTGCGAAATATACAAAGAAAAAGTATTGTAATCGTCAAAAGATTCCAGTTTTATATTTTCATGAATCTCCACATTTTAGACTTCCTTGAAATCGGAAACATATCTTTAGAATATTATCTTCCCGTCTGTAAACAGGAAAACATAGCAACGCAAAAGGCTGGAAGATTAAAATTTGGCACTTGATATTCACAAGAAATTTGTTGATATCTATTTGTTCGTTCCTGTGCATGTGAACACGATAACTTGAAAACGAAATGAACTAGTTGAATAATATTTGGCATGTAATTTTATCGCTAGAATTGTTGATGTGTGTCAAATTCTGAATCGAATTCCCAATTAGATTGATTTTCTATCAATATATCCATTCGTATATAAGTAAACGCATATCCTCAACATTTCATCAAGTTAGATACATGGATTTCAGTCTGTAATTTACTACAAAATATTGCATCAAATTTTGAAAGAAATCGGTCAACAAAAGAAGGTTCAAAATGCTCCATGTTTTACATACATGCATAACTTCCGAAAAAGTTGCAGTGACCCAATTCTATCTTTGCTTAAAAATTCTCCTTTTTTTTGTCTTATTTAAATATTGGATTGATTTTCAGCTAAAATAAATTAATTGATTTCGATCAGCAGATGAAATAAGAAAACTAGTTATAATTCGTAATAGTTAGGTTATTCTAAAAAACTGAAAGACGTGTCAAAGCAAATGATCAAGACCATGGAACATTGATTTTGATTAAAGGTTCCGAAATTTTGCTTTACAACTTACAGAATCAGTAGATAATAATTCCTGATAAAATATTCGTTTGCTACTACTTTTATGGAATAGAGGGCCTTAAATAATACCATTGTAGCAATAATATATTGTAGTAATATAAATTGTAATAATAATGGAAATATACTTAGCACGGCAAAATTACATGCGGAGCATATTTAAGAAAGAATCTGTTGTATACACCATATTGACAAGTCATATGGTTTGATTGACTCTCTTAATTAAAAAAAACAAACATTTTTTTTTTTCAACTGCATCACTTAAAAAAACTTTTTCTTTCTTTTTTAGACGCTCACAGATATACTTTTGTAGTTTATGAGCAACCAGAAGGCAAAAAGTTGAATGACAACTTCCCAAACAAGCCCAACAAGAGAACCCATTTCGACCTCAACAAGTTTATTGAGGACCGGAATCTCCAGGGTCCGATTGCTGGGAATTTCTTTTATCTTCATTACTGATAACAATTAATGTAATACGTGAGGGACAGCTGTTTTATTCACTTAACTCAGATTTAACAATTATTTTCATAATACAAATGGTTGCATTTCATTGTACCGTTTAATAATTTCAACTGAATGTTTGGAGACATCATTTTATAAACAAAAATGTTTACATTTTGAGATATTTGCGTATTAAAAATTTTAGACATGAAATATTGTTTAGTTATTTTTATTTTTATTTATTTTTGTTCTCTGTGGAAATATTTCATTGTCACGTCCTCTCTATTATATACCTAGGAAGTTGAGGAACGATAACAAAATGCAGAACTAAAGAGATTCAACTTTTTCTTCCTGACATAAATGTATACAAAAAAATGAAACTAAGATAATCAAATAAAAAGTGAAATCATAGTAGTTTATATATTTATTTAAAACTAGTATCCCCATCGCAGTTTCCTTCATGATACATAAACTAAGAACATACATATTTTTGGTTTGTTATATTTCTAGGTACTAAAAAAAAATAAGGCTTCCTATAGTGCTAGTAACCTTAAAGGACTTCATTTTAAATTGAATTCGAATATTTTCTTTAGGTTTGGAGAATGACCACGTCGTTAGAAGAAATGATTCTGGAATAATCAATTCCATTCAAATAACATTTTTAAATTCTGTCTTTTAGCGTCTTTATTTATTGTCATGTATTTATTTATAACTTCAAATGTTTATATTGAAATGGCTATCTGATGCTTACCAGACGGATTTTCAGAATGAAGGTAATATCACCATTAAATATAATTAAAATGTGCAAACATTTTAGCTTAATAGTCTCTATCATATTAAAAGACTGTTTGGTCTGGAAAATATTATCACAGTGGTCAAGCTAAGCACAAGTCCTATATGTTTGCTTGGGAATGGATTCTTGTGGTAAGAGAATGAACACCAACAATCCTTTTTAAGTAAACAGGGGGATAGAAAAGAAATGTAGAATTTATAGGATTTCAATAAACAAACGAACATTCAATTTTTAATGTTTAAATTGTTCTAAAGTATAGTATTCTTGTTTTAATGTTTTAATTGTATAAGATTTTGATCAAAATCTGTACCAGGTCTCTTTACTCTTACGGAATAAAAAAATTATTTATTTATTCCAATCACAAAGTTCTAAAAATACATTAACATAGGATATTGTCATCGAAAATATACGTATCATGAGTAGATAAGTAGATACAATAGCAGATGAATATATACAGATGACATGAGTAGTTATTTTTATCATGCGACTGGAATGTCCCGTGAATCTGTTAAAAGAAAAATACTAAACATTGGAGTAATCTGATATTGATGAACAAATACTGATCCATGATTTTTTTATTCGTTTGGTTGACCCAGGAAACAAAAAAATATGTTTTTTTTTTTTTTGACATAATATAGAAATTCTTCATCTGAACCGCCTGCCCAGGTTATCGTCAGGGGAAACTGGTTTGCTGTAAATATATGTATAAAAAAGAAGCTACATTTTTTCAGAACATAAACTGGTCATAATTATATTACAGTCTGTAAAAATAGGCACACACTCGCTTCTTTTTGTTCTATGCTGCAATCTAAAACTATCGGTAGAGGCATTTGCAGTTGAATAAAGTAAAATAAAATAAATTTATAAAACGTTTGCAAAAAAAAAGAATAATTATTTACAAGAAAAATTTAAGTAAATAAGTCTATTGTAATGAAAGATTAAATAATATTAAATAAAACAGAAAAACAAATAAATAATAAAAAGTTTACAGATTAATTTCTTCTCTTAAAATTGCAGAATGATAATAGAGTAATGAGTCACGTGCACATGTGCAGATTACATTATTTCAAGTTATAAGCACGCTCAAGCCTTTTCAGCTCCTCAATTTTCAAAAGCATTTGAAGTTCCAGAGAATTTTATTAGACATGGCGTTAGAATTAGTGTACTTGTTTTTTCTGGTTTGCTTTTCGAGGATTTCAGCTATCAAAGTTGATTGCGATTTAAACAAATTCCGAATAAGCAACATTGTACCAAAGATAATACCTACAGTTCCTTACAATCCTTTACTGGTAAGTTTGGCTTATAAAAGTAAATGTCTTCATTAGTAAACTTTCAATACCGAGCAATCGAGAACAATTTGAAAGTTCCGAGATTCAATTATTGGCTTTTCCCCTAAAATTATATTAACTGATTTCAATCTTTAAGTTGATTTTAAGCACATTCTAAGAATAAATAAGGCAATAATATTGAAAAGGAATAACATATTGCTAACTAATAACATGTAATAACAAAACATATCATTACTAATAACATATTATCTGTAATAAGAAAAGAAATAACATATTACTAAAGTGTTGTTAGTTAATTAGTAGTTTTCTTGTAGCCATAAAAGGAAACCTTAGGATCAGTATCTAGTTTCCATCCATAAAATTGTGCGAACTATCCAAAAACTCGCCAAAATTCTGCCATTTTGAATTGATACAGGAATCGGTAAACTGGCTCTTGTCCCATTAAACCAAAACATACTAATTTGTAACAAATGACTGTTAGGGTTGCAAAAAAAGTTGTTAAGGTTACGACATTTAGAAAAACAATCGTAGGAAAAAATTCAACTTTGGAGGACGGCAAATCTTATGTCGGAACGCCGGATAGGTAGAACCGACATTAAATCATGCTTACTGAACTCTATAACTGGTTAAAATGTAAATAGGCAAGTTTTTTTTTTTTTTTTTTTTTACATTCTTGCCTAGTATTTTCTGGTGAGGTTGCAATTCCAGGAAACAAGACGCGAAAGCGCGCTATATTGAAGATCTTAAAAATCAAGCCAACCAGTTATCGATTCAAATGTTTCACCAATAATTAATTTGATGCAAAGTTTGGTTTGTACTACATTTATCACAAAATATAAAATTTACTATACTTCTTACATTAACTAATGATAAATGAATGATCGTCAAAGTTGAACTATTTGAGGGCGATTTTTCGCTAAATGTAATGGTCAAACATTTTCATTGCAACCCTTAAACGTATTGTTACGATTTAAATTAGCCATCCGAGATGATAGACATTTGTCGAAGTTTTGGTCGATTGACACGATTTTAATGTGTTTGGTGAGTAACTACATATTAATCTTAAGTTTTACCGTTTTATTATGTTAATTTCTGCTCCACAAACAAAATGTATCTCATTTTCAAATACGATGAAAAAGAATCCTGTTTTGATTATCTACTTTTTCCGCATCGCAAAAGACGCCAATACTACCAAACAACTAAAATCAAAATCAAGATGGATGACAAGGTAAACAATATTGGGCATAAAGCTGATAGAAAAGATAACCCAATTTGCTTGTTTGGTTTCAATATTGGTAGTGGTTTCAATATTGCAATTGGATTCATTAAAAATAATTTCAACAGAATCATGAAGGCAATTAAGATATCCCGAATACTGTAATAGTTATACTTTTTTTTTTATTGCATATTTTATTATGTGATTGCAGCACGAAGTTAAAACGATTTGATATTTTAAAAAAGTTGTTTACTAATAAGCTAATGAATGATTCTTATAAATTTATTTTTTAATGAAAATTGCATTGCTCTTTTGTGAAAAAATTTATTTGATTCGGAAATATTAGTTATGTTTTGCAATGTTTAATTCCTATTGAGCAACTATTTTATCGAATCTGCCCTTTACCGTATTTCAAGGCAATAAATTAAATAAATATATAAATGCTCACATTTTCCTTCGATTATTTGACTGTAAAAAACATATATAAGAGCAAAGGGAGAAATATAGGATTATTGAAAAATATTTATAAAGCTTTAAGATGATATAAAAAGATGCCCTTAGATTTTGTCGCTGGTATGACAACTTAAACAATCAAGCAAGGATAAATTATTGATTTAAAAGTCGAATGTAAATGTGAATATAATTTTTTTAAATAAAATTATTTTGAATAATAATTAGGATATTTTAACGCTGTTTTTAATATGAAGGTTGAAATATATAGGGTGACCCTGTACCTTGCCAAGACAACCCCAATAGCACATATATATAAAGCGCATTATTGTATGATATCAAAAAATATTCCCGATGTTGTATAATATTGTTGAATATTGAATAATATAATATCACACTATATTGTGCATCCTGCTGAGCTACCTTGGCAAGTCAATCAATAAATCAATTGAGAATAACTGATTAACGATATTTTTTTTTTTAATCTGATCGGCCGTTTTTATTGGAGATTTGGCAATCTTTGCTTTCTTGGCGATGTAAAGAAGCACTATAAGATAGAATTCAACCTAAAAAAAATTCCGGAAATATTTTTTTCGCTTGTCAATGAATGAATTTTTGAGTTAACTGTCGTTATTTGAGTTATGTCTGTTATGTCTCTGGAATTTCTTGCCTAGTTTGAAATTTTTTTTTACATCCTAAGAAAAGGCAATCGGTATTTTCAATCATTATATGGATTCATGTCATTCTATATATTCTCTTCTATATCCTCTGCATTCTTGCCCTTCTATACATGAAAAAATAATTCAGGAAATATCTATTTAAACAAAGTAGCTTAGAAAATAGCTCATTTTTAAAAACAAAATGAGTTCTTGTCCAAAACTGTTGCTTCACTTCACTTCGTTTTATTTTATTTTATTTCTTTACTTTCATGCCATAGTTAAAATATAATACGAAGTCTGTGACTTGTGGAAATGAACTGACACGCGCCGAAACGAAACAACATCCTACAGTTGTGGATTTTAGCGCGGACATGAAGAAGCTATACACCTTCATTATGATTGGTAAGTATTTTTGAAGAGTATAACAAAGAATGCTTTTTGGCGCTATTTTTTCAAATAAAAAGAAATGCCGTCGAGACCACAGACATAAGAGCATAGAAAAATGGAATTCACTCCTTCATGATGTGAAAATAACTAATATAAGCAGAGAAAGAAAATAATAAAAATTTACTTAGGCATGCAGTTTTCTAGATTATTAATACTATTTTATGTGCTTTCTTGAAAAAACACTGTCTTTGAAAGAACATTAATTAGATTTAAGCACGCGGCAATGTCCCGTTCTCAGATATGTGACAACTTTCTCTCATCATTTCCCTTATCTGTATTAAATCTAATACCAAATAATTATTAGGAACTATTACCGATTCCGAGTTAAATCCAATACCAATATGAAGTGTTCCATGCGAGTTATCTATTTAAAAGCTCTAATTTGCCAGCATTATAATCTTTCGTATGTCTAAATCATTATTCTTTAAATTTCCAATATTATAAATATTTTTCTGGCATACCAAATGGGTAAACTCCAAGTTTATATAGTAAAATTCTCGATAGTTAGATAGCATTTTTTTTACAATATAGAATCATTTTAAACAAAAAAGGATAAACTCTGCATACTTGTTCTGTTACTAAATTGTATGATTTTTATCATTTCTTCTTAGTTGCAACTGTAAATGCTTTTGAAGTGAAGACTTTTAAATTTTAAAGCAGAGAAAAACAATTTAAGGTCATTGCAACACTCTCCATATCCCCACCATAATGTTCAAACATAAAAATTTAAATGATTTCAATTTTAGCGTTAAACAAATTTACCAGTGCCTAATGGAATAACATCACTAGCTCTTACGCTTGGTGACTTTCCGTCAACCTAAAAATAGATTAAAGCTTTGCCAGATGTGCCATATTTTTGTTTATGAAATTTATTAAACTGAATGCCAAATCATCAAATGAAGCAAGTTTCCACTTCTGAACGTGAGACCATGATGCAGTTCTTGCATATTCGATGAACTTTTAATGGAAAAGGTACTATTCGGTTTTAACGGCGATCAAAAAGCGCCAAGAAAAAATTTCTCCAATTTATGAAAATATGCTCAAGTGCACTATTCATTATGAAAAATTTTGAAGGCATGCTGTATAGTTTGTCAAAATTTAGGCAAATATAAATTGGCAAAAAATTTTTTCTTGGTGCCTTTTGGTCGCCGTTACAACCGATAAATACCATGGAAAATTTCATATAATTGTAATATCAAATATAGTTGATATTTAATCATTCAAAAGTCATTTTCTTTGGATCTTTATTTTTTTTCCTCTGTAATTTTTAAAAGAAATTCCAGCACAAAAATTAAATTCAATGATGTAGATTGAAAGTATCAACATATATATTATCTTTGCACAATAGGAAATTTTTGTAGAAATTAATAATAAGCAAAAATCATTACAGATGCATAATTTTTTTATTATTTTCACTAATTATCTTTTAACATGGTTTGCTTACACTGGTTGTATAAAGGGGATCATATTCTTTGGGTAGTAAAATTTGTGGAATCAGCTAATTTCCCAAATCTAAAACCTATTTAAGATTTTTATTTTAACCCGAGCTATTTAAATAGAGAAAATCCAGGGCATTTATTTCACTTTCGGGACAAATTTGAGGAGCGTTTTCAATCTGGCACAAAGTCAGGTCATTAATGACATCTGGTGTTTTAAGTTTAGTATCGTATCTAGTAACAGCTTTTACAGTGAACGAAAATGAAAGAGAAAGGAAATTTATAAGAAAGAAAAACAATGTAGCTGCTTCTCAAATACCTAATCTCAAGCTATACTACGAAATTTATTTTTAAAAATATGGAGGCGGGGGGATATTTTGAAAAAGGATAATCTCGAAATGAAAATGTTTGGAACACACTTTCATCCCTTAAAATACATATTTAATATTTGACTGCTTTGATAAGTTTAGATTTATGAATTTTAGATTTAGATGAATAATAAATTTATTATTCATATCTAAAGTTATTAATTGTTAAATTTTTATCTTATTTATGTTACATTCGCAATTAAACTTTTCAATTACAAAACTTCCATTTATTGCGACTGTAAACTAGATTTGAAAAAAGCTTTGATATTTACAAAAATATCCTCATCAAGGGTCATCATCATCAAATTAATCATCAATTCATCAAGGGTCCCACTAGTTTTTTTTATTTCTGCTTATATTTGATTTATTAAAATTATTTCTGTTAGGATAACTCAATAATGAACAAGGTAAACAAGATATATTGATAAGCACTTTTCCACGGAAAAAAGTGGGTTAAAAAATCTTACCCACCACTGCCATCACAAATTCTTGGCGACAAATGATTACGAAATAGCACTAACTTACAAGCTTTGCGATGATTGGAATCCTATACCCGAATAATGCTTGCTGAGCGATGGCAAAACAATTCAAAAAATTGGTGGAAAGATCAGTTTTAATGAATTTGGGGACTAAGAATTGCAGAAGAATGAGACTTTAATTGGCACATGTAGATAGTTTCGAATCACTTGAGATATTCTGGACTTAAGATGAAGGGCAGGAAGAGGAGATGAATTCTATAAGAATTCGAATTGCCTCTACCATATCGCACTCAGTGAGATGAGATTTGGCATGGGATAACATTTTATGGCACTTTTCTCCATAGCAATGTTTCCTTAACGCGATCAATCAAACGAAATGTTTTAAATAACTTTCTACAATCTGAACCTTCGAGTTGTGATTTTATAATATTAAATGAAGCGAAGAATACTCTGAAGGAATAAATATTTCATTTGAACGTTGACATGAAGGAGATTATTCTTGAAATAACTCCCCCTCTCCCGAATTCTTTTTACGAGAGTGATGTTATTCCCTTTTCTACCACTGTCATAATATCTACAATTAAAGTAAAAAAAAAAAAACTTAAAATGCAACAAGTTTTTGTCTTTCAGATCAATTAAATTTCATATCTTGAATGTAACAAATAAATCAATTTCCGTTTCAAAACAAATTTCAAAAAATAGTAAAAATTACGTTTTTTTTGTTTCGCTCTGAACAAGTATTTTCTTTGGACTGCAGGGAAATACTCATTTCTTTGAATAATACTTATTTAGGTTTTTTTTTAAAGATATGAATTAACTCTGCTCTCTTATTAAAAATTGCAATATTTTTTCCTAATAATCATGCAATTATAATAAAACTACAGACTACTACATTTAACCATGACAACAGAATATACTGTGGTGATATGTTCTCGGTACACATCACTCGATTACCTTTTTATAAGGATGCATTATTTTCACTGTAATATAAATGGCAGATTAGGGGAAAAGCTCCTTAGTCTGCATATTTAGCAGGATTTGACGCAAATGACATCATATTTAACAATTTTGACTACAATCCTTGTTTATCCAATTTAATTCCTAGTTAATAATATCTATTTTTAAAGAAATCTGCATTAGTGAATACTGTCAATAATTGATTCTTTACCCTGATTTCATTAGATCCTGATGCTCCTACTCCACAGAATCCCAATCTCGCCATTTATCGCCATTGGATGTTCGAGAATGTTCCTGGAAATATAATACAAAATGGAGACTTGGTGACTTCTTATGATGCACCACAAGCCCCAACTTTTTCGGGTAGGTTTTTACTCACATTGAAAATGAATTTGCAATAAAAATAGAGACAGATGAAAAAATAATTTCAATTAATTCGTTTCAGAAAATTTCCTTGTTGTTAAAGAATTATTCATCTCGTTCTTTTCTTTAGAAAATGCTTAGAATTTTATAAAATATTCTTCTAATTAATCATCGATTCGCAGGCTTTGGAGGAAAAAAACGATTCAGAACATATCTATTAATAAAAATGAAATTTATCAAAATAAAAATAGTAAATGTTTTAATTTCGATTGTTAGAAAAGAAAGACGCTTGGTATTGAAAATTCACGATTTTTCTAATTTTTAAAAGCTGTATACGGGTGAGTACGAGAACCACTCGTAATGTTATACATACAGATATGCTAAACATGAAAAGCGAATTTTCAGAATGAACATGTGTGTAAACAATTGGGATATATCTAAATAGATATATAAAATGAATACTTTCTCTCCCTTTAAAAATCGCACTAAGAAACTAGTTTTTAAAGTAAAGAAACCACAATCATAAACCGTAAACTGGCTACTCTGCCCCGCCGGAAGGCACACGGAAAATCTTGAATGACTAGACCGCTACAACAGCAACACTGACGGGAATTATGGCTGAGTGCTAAGGGCCATCACTGGTCACAGTACAACCCTTCCCTAAGGAAGTACGTCCCGTCATCGATGGGAGGAGCCAGACCCCCCAGCTTTTTGTGTACCCGCAAAAGTGGCGAAAATCAACCACCATACCGGAAACTTCTAATCCTCAATTACGTGGTACCTTCCCCTCTTGGGACTTAAAAGTAAAGGAAGTCCAAACATTGATAATCTTCAATTTTCTTTGCCACCATTAATCTGAATATAATTAAATACAATTTGTACTTTTTTTTTTATATTGAAATAAGGTCTGTTAATGAATTTTTTATTCACGATATTTATCAACTTTGGAAACAAAATAACAAAACTTCTTTCTGAAACCATTTCGACATTCATGAATTGATTACTTACGCTTCAATTATTGGATTATAGAAAATTCAGGTCCCAATTTAAATATAGCAATTTATGTTGAGAGACGTGGAGCTGTTCCTTAGATAAAAATCATTTCGCAATTTAGAAGTTTTCACACAATGATTTTTGAAAAGAAATAATCTAAGATATGAATTTGCGATTAGAATCTTGTTTCAAAAATTAAAAATGAAGCTACAGTGATAACTCGATGAACATTTAAACTTACATTGTTAGTACATATCCCAAATTCTTGATTGCGGTGAGTTTTCTATAGTTTGAACGTTTTTGCTTAAACAGGATGTAATGGTTCGTGAATAAGCTTGCTGGTGCCGAAAGCGTACATCATTTGCATGTGATTAAAAATTTAAAAATCACGAGTAGTATGGCAGTAACTGATATTGTTTAAAAATTAACAAACCATTTCTATATACCGTTATCAATCATTTGGAGAGGTCACGCCGAATATTTCACCCACTCTCTCTAGTAAGGGTCCTCTTGCCCCCAGCATAAAAAAATGGTTGAAAAATCAAGGGTGCTCAAATTTTTATTTTCAACATCTCGCTCATAAGAATTTTCTGCTTTATAATGTAGAAGAATACAGTGTATGAACGTCTTTTATTTTCATTTTTTTTATTGCAGAATTTTTGTCTCCTTTTTATTACAGAAAATTATCCCTTAAAAGCAAAACAATAATTTTTCAATATTTTAATCCTTCAAATCGGAAATATTCTGTTTCTTAACATCAATTTATTTGAAACAGCATTTGTTGACATTTATTCATGTTAATTAGTGATTTATTCATTAAGAAGATGAATTAATGATCGATTTTTATCGGAGGAATGTTTATTTATCTTTTAAAAATAGCTAGCGATAGCTAAAAATTTACACCATTTTTGATATACACAGTAGTTTTACATTATAATATTGAGACATCTGGAGAGCTGCTCTTTAGATATTCTCATGTATACTATCACAAATATAATGCACTTTATGTATCCTTTTTCGCCAAAATATAAGAGAGAATTACATCATATGGAACAGTCCAATTATTTTGGAACAATACCTCATCCCACTGACCAGTTGAGTGCGATTTGGGTGCAATTTTGGCTTCAAAATCGAAGTCCAACATTTATTTATCTCATTATGACTCCTTTTTTAAGCTACACGGGAAAAACAAAAGGACAACCTATCTTATGGTGGCCCCCAATCTGAGAGGATTCCTCAAATCAAGAGTTTCTCGTTCAACGGTTGATTCTCACCTTCATGGTAGGTGCAATTGTGGGTTCTTCTCGGAACAGGACGTATTTTATATGAGAGGGGTTATACCGTAGTCAGTCTTGACCATTGCAACTCAACAATAGTTTTATCCTAAGTATTGACATGACAATAATTATTCAATTACCACATGCTTAGGTTGAACGAAAGTAACTTCAATATAACCTTTTGACAGATTTTTTCCGAGATATAACAAATATAAATATAACAAACAGATGCAATTTCGCTCACAGATATAAGCTATTCTACTTTGCCCCGTTTTTGAGTTATCGCGTACACATAAATTTGAACAAATAAATAAACTTACTGTTGACTTTAATCTTATCTATAATTATCCGTCAATGATACATGTTTATCATTAGGATAAATACAAGAATAATTTCATATACCTCCTTTCAATAGCTCCTTTCGTTTTTGAATTATTTTAGTGGACGTACAGATAAAGACATATTACTGCGAAAATGGAAATCTAAAATGTAAAAATTCATCGGCTTTTCGATTCTGATATTTCTGGCTATTATAATATTTTTTTCTTCTTCTTGTACTGATGAAATTAACTATGGTAATATATTTTCAGATCCTCACAGATACATTTTTCTGGTTTACGAGCAAAGAGGAAAGTTGAAGGATGATTTCGAGGACAGGAAACGCACCAACTTCAACCTAAAGAAATTTGTGGAAGATCGGGGACTTAAGGGTCCTGTTGCTGGGAATTTCTTTTACCTTAAAGATTAGTGTTTTTCAACGGAATTTATTACATTTATTGACTCACAATTTCAAAATTTAAATGAGATCTGCAGATGCTATAACATCAGTAAATGCTATAGTTTAGCCACAAATGATAATTTTCTTCAGCGTATAAATTTCATATTATTACCTACTATTGCATTTTGTCTTAGTTTCGGTTTCTTTGATATCTACTATATTTTAAATTATCATTAAATAAAATTTATCTTTAGTCAGAATGATGCGTATCTATTTGTGGATTTTCTGATTTGTACCAAAGAATTCTTGATCTAGGTAAATAAATAAACCCACGCTGAAGAACTGTATTTCAATGCATGCTGCATTTGAAAACTTTTCCAACAGGGATCCCCTGGAATGTGAATGAGAAGTTGTTGTATAAATAAGCAAGTTCTAATTCCCTTTGGGTAAAATAATAATAATAATAATAATAATGAAGCTGAGCTGAAGAACTGTATTTCAATGTGTGATATATTTGCAAATTTTCTTCACCTGGGATTACTTGGAATATGAAATGTTACATTTAGAAACATTCTGCTTTTCAAGCTTAAAATAAAAAAAAGTATATTTTTCGTTCTAAATGAAAAAATTATAATAATTATTAAATTTAATAATATAATGGTGGCTTTTAAAATAATTTTCCCTATCTATAAAATAAAAAAGAAGAATTTAATCTTTTTTATAATAGAGAGAATAATAAATATTTTGCCAAATCTCCCAAATCAAATTTATTTATTTCTTTTCCTTTCTATTCAATTGGGAAATCCTTTTACTTGAGTGAGATTAGGTACACTAATGGCACTGAGAACGATTTTTATTTTAAAGTACAAATAGATGGCGCCAGGTTAGTTTTCGGAAAAGGAAAATAAATATTTTCTTTGTACCGGTTCTAATATAAATAAAAATCATTCTGCTTATTTTATTAATGCATGCCCGCATCTCGTTTTAAACTACTAGATCTAATTCAACAAAACTTTAAGCATTTGTTGTTTCGGACAACGAAAGGAATACTATCAACTTTCTTATAGTACAAGAGTTAATTTGATATTAAATTAAGTAGAAGTCAATCGGGTTTTTGCCTTGTTTCTGTAGTTACTTAAAGAAGCAAACTATTATAGAAAAAATATTTTTATAACTCTTAAAATTCCAAATTTTTTAATTTCAATTATACCGATTTTGTTCGATACAATTCTTTATCTAATTTTCTAAATTTAACAAATAATTATTAATAAAGACAATTTTAAAATAACAAAATTTACTAATATTCCGCAGCTAGATATTGACTAGACTTTGAACTACTCTACTTTTTATTTTGTGATTTTATTTCTTAATTTTTAAATTTTTTGGAAACGCTTTTTACTGATTTAAAAAAAATGTTAAATTTCCTCAGAAACAAAATTGAAAATAAGGAAAATTTTGTGTTCTATAATATTTTATATAAAATAAATTTTGCATTAAAAATTTTATTAAGTTTTTAATTAGTAGTAAAACTATCCACGTCTACAGTGCCATGCACACACACAAAAAAAAATCAGTTAAAAATATACAAAATTATTGGTGGATATTTGTACATTTACTGGCGACCGCCAAACCGAACAATAAATTTAAAAACGCGAATCGTCTATCGACGATCGTCGTAATGCAAAGCAGACTTGCTGAATCGCTTGGACAACAGTTGGAGTTAAAAGGTTCAAAAGCGTCTGTTTAGGAAATTTTGGGATTAGGATACTATTAAATAACTATTATTTTTTCACATACAAAGTGTAATCAAAATTTTTCTCATAGTTACTGAAGTGTAAGCCAGGTTTTAATGTTTTTAACATTTAAATAAGCTATAAATTTTTTTTATTAGGAAAAAAAATATCAAAATTTCATCCCGTACAATAAAGGATTCCAGATGGATCCAAGCTAATCCATGTATAATTTTGTTTTTATTGATATGTGATTTATACTTCTTTTTTATTTTCTCATATACATAGTACAGAGAAAGCATTAGAAACATAAAAAAAATTCGTGCTCAAGAGTGTGACGTATCACCAATTTCAGACTTCTCTGAGTTCGAAAAATTCGTCTTTGGAAATGTCTATTTGTCTGTCAATGACAAAGATAAAACAGGAACTCTTTAAGCTAAACGGATGGAATTCTGTATGTGGTCTGTACACCAAATGTAAATTCCGCTCTGAGGAAGTTTATCTGTCCATCTTTCGAATATAAGTTAACCCGAAAGTTGCAAAATAAAGAGAGCTAGATAGAAAAAATTAGTTACAAGGATTTACCATCTGTAGTGTAGACCACTTATAAAATCTGAGCCAAATCCAATAAAAGGTTGACAGTCTGTCTGTATGTAGTTTCAGAATCTTGTAAACATGATAACTTAAAAATATAATGACTTAAATACAACAAATATGATATAAGATTTTGTGACTACAAGTGTAGTTTTGTGTCAAACTTTTGTTTCAATCGGTTGGATAAAATGCATCTAAAACATAAATTCCTTTTTCATATACTACTAACCGCATGCCAGGGATTAATTGCCAAGGATTATACGGTAGATTCAGTAAAATTACTAAATTCGTGGCCAACGATATACATTTCATAATTATTGTACGTCAATACCATCCAAGGTGTTCTCTAGGTAACATCGTTATTAGAGAAGATCCTAAAAAGTATTAAGAAAATCACTCCCGCTGGTTACTTTCTTATATACGAAGTATATAAGAAAGTATTATGACCGTCAAAAACTTAGAACTCGAGATTTCGACGAATATCTACGTGTTAGAGTTCCTGAGTTTGAAAAACACATTTTTGGAAAATGTCCTGTCTATCTGCGACAAAGATAGGTCAGAAACGCCTCGAGCTAGATGATTGAAAATTGGTATACAATCTTTACACCAAATTAGTATATTTCTTTGAAATTTTGAGAAAAATCCGTTCAGAAAAAATCCGTCTACCTGTTCTGTTGGGTTGTAAGTTATTACAAATGGAAGGGAACCAGTTGGACAAAATTTGGTGCACAGATTTAAGATCTAAGCTGTAGGACTCTTTCAAAATTTGAGCCAAATCCGAGAAGGGTTGACTATCTGTTGTCTGTAGTTATCAGAAACATGGAAATATAAAAATTCAAAAACGCGATGATTTAAATATATCAAACACGGTATGGAATTTAGTGACTACAAAGGCAGTTTTATGTCAATTTTTTTTTGTTTCAATTGTTTGGGAAAAGTGTATCTGAAATACAAATTAGATTTTTATATACCATTAACGCATTCCGCGGATTAATCACGATATAACTCGACAAGGCTGATACGATAGATTCAGTAAAAAAGCTAAATTCAAACCAAAAGTTAATATTGCATAAACATTGTGCACCAGTGATTTATAAGGCTTTCTCCAATATTAAGGTTTATTACAGAGTATGAGAAAAAAAATTTCTGAAGACTATTCCCTCTTTTTATACTTGCATTTACATATGTTTTAAATTATTTTACATCTTTAAATGCTATTTTCTCTAATTCTAATCTTTAGTAGAATTTTGTGCGACAAATCTCATCAATTAAAATCTAATGCATATTGTTTGCTTATATTTAGTTTAATAATTTCTCAATATGTTCTGATGTTCCTCAAGTAGGGAATAAGTAATCTGTGCATTTAGTGTTCATAATGTTTTTAATGCTCTACAATGGGAAAAAAAATTGAAAATTTCATGCTATTTGTCAATCGAACCCCAATATTTAAAGAATGGATAGAGAAACAACTTATTTTTTTTGGTTTAGGAATTAGATAATATATTTAAAAGCAAAATTTTTAATAAACCTCTACATTAAAAGATTTTAGCTTTATACCTGTTTTTAGTCAATAAAAAAAAACTTTTTTTTTCCACATTTCAAAAACTTTTACCACTTAACTAATATATTTTGATTTTATATGGTTTTTTTCAATATTTTCATACAAAGATTTAAAATTTTAATTATTTTAGATCGTTTTTCAGAAATTGCAACCTTAACGTAGTCGAATAAATTAATCATGTTACAATATTTTGATAATTTGTATTTCATTAAAACTGATCGATCTGACTATTTTAATACCATTAATGAGGTCGTTGAAGACAGCTGGTATTGATAAGATGAATTTAATCACATCAAATAACTGGGATGGACTACATCTTATAAAAGCATTAATATAGCAATACAAGCAAAAACTACACATTAATGTAAAGCATTCTGATTGGTCAATTATGTTTCAAACTGGCGAAATAGTCAAAATGTCTCTGAAAATAGGCAAAATCGATCATATTGTTATGGTTGATAGCTGTGCCAAAGCGCTATCTCTCGAAATGGGAGAGATAAGGAGTATATGACCTTTACTGACATGTCAAAAGGTCATAAGCATTCATATGAAACAAATGAAACAAAAATTGTCAGTATCGACCTAGTTGGTGTTGAATGGCTGGTTCTTTGGCAGCATTTGTTATTATTTCATATATATATATATATAATAGGTACTAAATAAAATGTACCGAACTGATTTTGGACACAAATTTTCACATTATTTTTTTAAATCTCAGAGAAAATAAAATAATAGCCAAAATGCATGAAAATAATTCTTGATTTATTATTAAATATGACAATTGAGCTAATTTTTTTTCTAAGCGAATTAAACAGATTAATTACATAGATGCTATAAAATCAATTAAAATAATTTGTTAAAGAATTTTTCATCAAATTTGAATTCTATAATAGCTCAAATATAATTATAAATCTAACAGCTTCAGTGAAATAAATTAATACTTATATATTTTAAAATATATTTATCAGTAAATATATTTAAAATAAAGTTATTACTTAATAGAAATTTGAGTATTAATATCAAATTCTCCTAACTAAAAGCATTTATGCGAATATTTCTTAATAAATTTCAATAGTTAAATTTGTTAAATTAATAGTTTGCATTTTTCAATTCCTTAAACTAAAAGAACTATAAATTATTTTAAAAATAATAATCATATGGAACAGCCTGAGAAAAAAATTGATGTTCTAAAATTCGTGCAAATCTCTTTAAAACTCCAAATATTAAAAAAAATGTATAAGGTTATGCTCGTTAAAAAGTAATTTTTTTCTTTCTTTTCTCATTGGTTCAATAAATATTTAATCAGAAATACAAATCAAAAGGAGTCTATTTAATCGCTGTGTTATCCTAATATTTCAGTTTTTTATAACATTATATATTTGGCAAAAAGTGATGGAAACAACTAATGAAAGAAACAATGCATAAAAATTTTAATCTATCATATTTATTTCTTGGCCTAGCAATCCAAAAAAGCCAACTTCTGTCCAAAAAACAATAAAATGCTCCGCCGGATTTTTCATCATGTTCTTTACTCTGCATAATCTAATACAAATTACTGTTGAATAAATGACATTTGAATCAAATTTCTAATATTCTAATATTTATAAAAAAAATCTCATTTATTTACAGTAGATTTACTGACCAACATTTTATTAACATATGTAGAAAAAGCCACACATTTTCTTTACCAAATGTACTATGCGCTACATTTTAAATCTCTCAGTAATGCCATTTGTAGATGAATAAAGTAGCATGAAAAAATTATATAATGCTTACAATAAAAATAACCAGTTAAATGAAAAATGAGATAAAATAGTCAAATAAATAAAATTTTGATGTAAAAATAAATCAAAATTAAAATTTATTAATGATAACTTTTCAGCTTTCATTTCTCTTTATTAAAATGCCGAATAATAGTAAACTAACGATCCTCGTAAAGCTGTACATGTGCGAATAAAATTAGTTCAAATTATAAAACTGCGATAACTCATTTTTCAGTTTCTCGATGATCAAAAACATTGAAAGTTTCAGAGAATTTAATTAGATATGGTAATAGAATTAGTGTGCTTATTTTTTCTAGTTTGCTTTTCGAGGATTTCGGCGATCGAAGTTGATTGCGATTTAAACAAATTCCGAACAAGCAACATTGTGCCAAAGATAATACCTACAGTTCCGCACAGTCCTTTACTGGTAGGTTTACGTATCCTTGTTTAAAAAAATGTCTTAATTGGTAAAATTTCAATATTAAAATAATCGAAAGCAATTTGGAAATTCAGGGATTAATTGTTGTTTTTTCCTCAAAAAGCCTATTAATGTATTTTAGAGTTTAAATTCCTTAAATGGTGTTGTTAATAACTCTAAAAATAAATTAGAAGAATTACAAAAATAGTGTCGATTAAAATTATTTTTCTGCTTGTGGCCGAAATGGTCAAATTTAAAGGAGTTAATGTACGGCTTCCTGCACAAAATTGTGCCAACTATCCAAAAATTCGCCAAAGTCGGCATCCTGAATGGTTACAAGAAATGGCAACAAATGACATTTAAGATTGTAGTGAGATGTGTCTAGAGCGAGTTCGCAAATTGTACAGAATACGTCTATGGCAATTGATACCGACGTGCTCTGATTGGTTTAAGCCTTGGTATCTTTTTGGCAATGTTTTGCACTCATAATAGTGTAGTTTTCACTTATTTGGCTCAAACTTTGTACCTTTCATTAGTTTTATGGAAGATACGAGTGAATATCAACACGATCTAATTTTTATTAATATAATTGTTGTCTCTAAATAGTAATAGTAATACTACTAATACTAATTAATAATAATAATAAATATTTCTAATAATACTAGTAATACAAGTAACTAATGTTGTTTATGCACAGAAGTATAAAAACTAAATGAAAGTAATTACTCAACATATGATGCAGCAAATAAATAATTCTTATTTTTCTATGATTATCGTACCTTTATTAGATAATTTATGCAGTCATTGAAACTTATTGCTGAACGTTTGTTACTTTCCCATCAATCACATATGGGGAGATGATTACGTAATGCCCAAAACGTATAAATATGTAAGTTTTAACGGAATATGTGATTTCGTAGCTAATTTTTTTAGTTATATCAAAATAATATTAAGAAGAAACACATAAAAAATATTTTTAATAAATTGTAATTTCTATATTTCCTGAATTTAGGTTTCAGGATTTGATCTTTCCTGCTGTTTATGTGTTCCAGCTTAATATTACATGTAAACCATAAAAAATAGGGGAAGGGGGATAAATTTACAAATTTTATTTATTTTTATAAAAATATATTTCAGTATGGCTTCTTTTTGCAAATCTTTGGTCAATCTCTGCCAAATAATAGAAAAATAGCCAAATATTAACAAAAGAATGCAATTAGGTTATGATGTTTGAAAATTTATCACCTACAAAAATAATAGTTTGGTTATTTTTACAGTATTCTTTAGTTTAATCTTGATATGATGCAGGGGTTGATTTATGCTTTGATGTTTGATACATTTCCATCACTAGCAAAAATCTCTAATAACGCCAAATGTAATTTTAAAAAAGTCTTATAAAAGAATTCTATTAATATGAAATAAAATTCGTTCAAAGCATAAAATCTACAATGCTTGCTATATTGGGACAGTTGCATTTCATTAAGTTATCCATTTGTGCCCCCATTGTTTCTGAAACTCAGCTACCTCTGGCAGGAAAAATTAGTGAATAACTAAACTGGCTATAGATAATGCGTCTCATTCTGTTAAAAGAAAAAAATAATCGATGGGGATTCTTTTTCTATAATCTATGGATAAGAAATCTATGGCATTTAATTTGTATTTGAATATAAAACTTCAAAATCATGTTGGGTACTAATCTTTTATGGCTGTAATAACCCTTCCTATTCTTTAATTGCACTCATTGCTAGTATTCTGCGAATATAGAATGAAGCTGTCTTTCATATTAATTACTAATACCATCTTTAAAATTAATACCCTCTTAAACTAATATAAACTTCCAAGCGTGTTACTTAATAGATATGTAGTACCAGAAGTCAATTATATTGTTGAAGAATTTTGCGAAAAGTGAAATAAATAAATATTATTGACACCCATTAAAACTTGAATTTAAAATATTTTCTGTGCATTTTGTTTTAATTGGTTAAATAAAGCATGATGTAAAGAAATAAAATTAAACAGCAAGATACAAAGAATTAATCTGTAAAAGAACTCAAAATTACACTTCAATTTATTCATGAAATAATATTATGCACACCAAAATTATAATTTTTTCTATATGACAGATGGACATGTTACTTTTTGATAAATTTTTAGAAGCATAGTTCTCTCATTTTATTTATTATCTCAATGTAGTATTAGTAGCTTGTTTCATAAGATCAATAATAATAATTAGCATTTTCTCATTTAATTCAGCTTCGTTTCTTATGAAGAACATTGAATGCCATTTTCCTGTTGACAATGACCGACTGCTAAATATCTAAAGTTGTCAATGTACTACATATTATAAAAAGAAAAAAATTAATAATGCGCCAATCATTTTAATATTAGAGTGCAAATAGCACTAGTAAATGAGTGAGCCCACTTGACACATAATCACTGCATTTATATTTTGATTATCTACTTTATTATTATTACTTTATTTGAGTATTACTTTATTCGATTATCTGCACTTGCCATTACCAAAGATACCAACATTACCAAATCACCAAAATCAAAACAAAGATGGCTGACTAGATAAACAATACTGTGCACAAGTTTGAAAGACAAGCTATTCCGATTGTTTGTTTGGGTTATTATGTTAGCAACAAACATATTAAAACAGATATTGATCAGATCCTGAAGGCAATAGGATCCTTTTGGTAATATATCCCAAATTATCATTCAGTGTGGATTAGACTAATTTCCGTTCAGGTGTATGATTGCAAAGCGAAATTAAAACGACTTGCTATTAAAAAAATTGTTCTTTGATAAACTAATGAATATCATTAGTTTCAATTTTTAATAATATTTTATAGAAAGTAAAGAATCGCCCATTGCTTTCAAAATCTCTAAACTGATATGCTTTTATACAGAGTGCAGACGTCGGCTTGGATATTACAGATAACATTGTATAAAACACTCGTTTAAATTTTTAAAAAAAGCATTTGATCTTAGCAACTTTACTATTAGAAACAGATGCTTTTCATAATAAATAATTTGATGAAATAAATACACTTACTCGATTCATCTAATCCTTTATTTGTTCAGGGAAAGAGCTAGAAATTTCTGTAAAAAATTGTTGGAGAATTTCAATAATGTAATCGTTGTTCCGTCACCACGATATATACTCCTCCATATAGGCAATGAATTCTCCAGTAATATATTACAGCTAACATTTGTGATTATGATATTTCTGATCATCCCAAGCAGTTGAATCCATTTTTGAACAATCACTGATGTATTTAATTATTATGGGAAATCAATGAAAAGAAGGGCAAAGTGAGCAGAATTCCGTCAGAATGACAAAACAAAACTAAAATGAAAAATTGTAATATAAAGACAAACGATTTCAAAAAAAAAAAAAAAAAAAAAAAAAACTAAAGCAGTCGTTTTTAATTTTTTTCTTTTTTCTTCTGAAAATTCGTGAACCGATGATTTTAATTAAAATAAATTCATTCAATCAGAATTGCAAAAGAATAAATATTTTCAGCGAGTAGTTTACTTTAAAAATATGTAACTCTAGAATGTTTTATTAGCAATAGATATATTTTCAGTTACAAAACATAATTTAATTATATTCATTAAACGATGTTTATTAGTAGATTATTTTTAACTTTTCTTTCTCACAAAATTGTCATTGTAGGTGTGCAGTTCAATAAGCGAAAACAATAGTATGCAACTCAGTATTAGGATTTCTAGAAGAAATATTCGACTTACTGTTTGGTTACCATAATGGCGACTAACTTGTGGGAAATGATAAACAAGTGTTCAGTAAAAAAATCAATATAATTTCACTTAAAGAAAATTATTTTAAATAATAGCTAGATCATTTTTGTGCTATTTTTAAAAAGAATTCTGAAAAGAGGAAAGTGAAGAATCTTCCACTTCTTTCAAAATCGCCGATCTGACGTCCTCTCCTCTAGAGTTTCCGGATTGGATATGATAATTGCCGTCGTACAAGGAACACTCCCCCCCCCCCAAAAAAAAATCTTTACATTAATCAAGATTTTTTTTTCTACTAAGGAATTCATTTGAGAATTACTATTTTGAAAAAAAATCGTCTGCTCTCGAACTTTTTGAAATTATTTTTCTAAATTTCGTTTTAACTCTTTCAAGTAGGTGGTTTATTTTTCGAATTATTTATATCCAAGTAATTAATGATGGTGATTCAATTATTAAACCACTTAATGAAGAAAATATATTTTAAGTATTGAATATTCCACATCTAAACACATGGTAGATTTTATAAGCCGATTTTGTCACGAATCTTACCGCATACATTTCTTATATCTCGTGATACTGGCTTGCTCCAATTGGAATATCATATTGGGATGTTTTTATGGTGATATCCTGAGTAGATATCACCATAAAAAAAGAAAAATATAGATTTTGAATTGCTATTAGAAAAGAAAATTGATATGTTTTCATCTTCTATTATATACTGTTTGTTTTCATAGCTGTAACACTTTTTGAAGATTTAGAGTGAAAGTAGTTTTAATCCGGGGGGGGGGGTAATGCTTTGTAAATATCAGAAATATTATGCCTATGATGCCTTGAGAGTTTAATGTATAATGTCGAAAACGTTTCTTAGAATTAATATGATATGAATTATTATATGATGCCATTCTAAGTAATCCCTGAATGGAAAACAAAATTCGAAAATTGTCTGTGTAATAAAATAGCTTAAAATACTAGCTCATTTTGAGAAAAAAAATACTGTAAAATTTCTTGCTTAGTACTTGTTCAATTTATTTACTTTACTTTTATATCATAGGTAAAATTTAATAATAAGGCTGTGACTTGTGGAAATGAATTCACACGTGATGAGACGAAACTCCACCCTACAGTTGTGGATTTTGATGCTAACATAAAGAAGCTATACACCTTTATCATTATTGGTAAGATTTTATGGAATAGATGTTCAAAACATAAATTTTGGCAATAATTTTTTCAAGCAAAAAAAAAAAAAAAAAAAAAAAAAGGGAAAGAAAAATAACTCATCAATATGATTTTATAAGCAAAATCAACTTTAATTATTTCATGTAAGAAAAGTCAATTCACTTCTTCCTTATGGTGAAAAAAATCAATTCAAAAAGAGAAAAGAACTAAGAAAAAGTTACCGGAGACATGAACTTTATAATATTAATAAAACGTTATTTTACATGTTGGCTTAAAAGCCATTTTTGAATAAAAATATTGGTTAGATTTATCACATAGTAATGTCTTCAGTTTTCAGCCGACCTTCTTCCACCAATCTTAACTATGTCAAATATACGACCGAATAATTATTAAGTACTAATTGCAATTCTGTGTTAAATCGAATACCAATATTAATGCATTTCAGTCCAATTATCACTAGAAAAACTCAGCATAGCAGCAGCATAGTTATTCTTGCTTCAAACACAATATTTCCTTAAATTTCCAATATCATAAAATTTTTTCTTGCATACCAAATGTGCAAAATGTTCACATTGTAAAATTCTAAATAGTTCAATGGCGCTTATTTTATTCGTAATTTCAAACGCATGTGAAACCTTTTCGTTGTAAATTTTGAAGAAGAGTGATATTGTAAAAGTAATTTAAGATCATTGCCGACATTCCATAGCCGATTTCCTGCTTTTCAAATGTAAAAATTTGAACGCCGTATCACCGTTTTTATGAGAGCTATAAAAAATTTAACTGTCACATCTAAAATGCAATTCTAACTTTTACGGCTGGAGATTTTTTATTAATTTGATAATAATCGAAGTTTCAGCCAAATATGAAACATTCTTTTTGTCAAGATTTATCAAAATATACGCTAAATGCGTCAAGATAGGCAATCTTGACTATGGTACAATTTCTGCGTGCTTGAAGAACTTGTTTATATTGTAATAAATAATGCATAACATAAAAACTGATATTTATGTCCACTTAAATGTTTAAAATCGTTGCGGTATATAATAGGCATCGTTATATAATAATCAATCGTTATATAATAGGCATTTTCTACAGAAAAAATTTACAAGTCTTTTTAAAGAGAAAATATTGTTTATTATATTAAAAAAACTCAAAAGTATTAAAACTTCATTACAGAAGAAATATACATGCAGGAAGGACCACACTTATTTCTATTTATGCTTATACTTGTTAATAAATGTTGATGATAATGGAATAGCGTTACCAAAGCAAGGTTTGGAATGATTGGAGCCCCTGTTATAGAACAGTGTCAAGTGATGATAAGGCAATGTAAAAAATTGTGAAGGGATAAGTTTTAACGAAATTAAAGACTGCCATTTAATATTATAGAAGAATATAATCTTAAATGGCATTTATAATTTGATAGCACAAGCAAAAAAAGGATAGTTAACTCAGAATATTATACATAATGCTCCCAATAAACATTGAATAAGTAGAAGTATTCTGAGTTTAGAATGTAGAGAAAAGGAGGAAAGAAATCCATCTAATCTGTAAAAGATCCATCTAACCGTCCATGTTAAAACATGACCTCACTGAAATGAACAAACGGAATTTTCAGTGGCATTTCTCTTCAAGGCAATATTTGCCCATCCGTGGGATCATTCCACGTGGGATATTTTCAGTTACTTCTTGCAATTCAAATCTTCGATCTTGGGACTTTACATTGCTTAATGAACCGTAGACAACTCTGGGAGGATAGTAATTTCAGTTGAGCGCTGAAGTGAAAGAGATAATTCGGAAATAGCTCTCAAGAAACCCCCTCCCCCTCCTAATTGTTATACGAGAAAGCTATTGCTTATTTCTGATATCACTAGATAATATCTATAAATACGGAAAATCTCTTTTAAATGAAATAAATATTTACATTTCAAATCAGTTAGAGTTTATATTTTGAATGTAACTAATGAAATAATTTCCGATTCAAAACAAATTACAAAAAAATGTTACAAATTAAGTTCCTTTATTTTGTTCGGAAGGGGCCTTTTTCTTAAAAGAGGGGGAATATAATTAATTCTTGAATAATATTATATTTTATACTTTTAAAACATGATTTAACACTTTCACTTCATTTAAAAAATTCCTATTATTCGTACCATTACCCATTAAATTATCCTGAAATTAGAGACTACATTGTTTGAATCATAACCAGCGGACTACATCGTGGTGATATGTTTCTAGAAAGCATCACAAAATTATTTTTATTTTCTCGCACACATAGTATTGAAAATGTATTCGCCAAAATCTCGAATCTGAATTCGAATTCATCAAAAAATTCAAAAACGAGATTTTGACGAATCTCCACATTTTAGACCTTCTTGAGTTCGAAAAATACATTTAAAAAATTTGTCCATCTGTTTGTGACAAAAATAACTAAAAAAAATTCTTTGATGAAATTTTGCACCAAATTTGTAAATTTCTATCGAAATTTGAGCTAAATATGTAAAGAGGAAGTCTGTCTACCCGGCTGTTCGCAGATCATTTAACAAGATAACTACAGAGCAAAGACATCTAGAAGGGATTAAATTCTATGTACAGATTTAACATTTATAGTGTAGTGACTTATCAAATTTTGAGCTAAGTCCAATTAGGGATTGATCGTCTGTCAGTCTGTACTTTCAGAAACATGTAACCGCAACCCTTTAAAAACATAATGACTTAAATATATCAAATTTAGTATGGGAATTTTGTGACAACAAGTGTAGCTTTATATCATTGTTTAATCGATTGAGTAAAGCTGGTTATAAAACACAAATTTTATTTTTGGATGCTATTAACCACATGCCAGGGAATTATCACCAAGAAACTCGCCAAGCATGACACGATAGGTTCAGTAAGAATGCTAAATTCACGCCAAAAAGTGAATATTCCGAAATTATTGCATGTAAGGCGTTCTCTGGCATGCAAAGTTTATTAGAGAGTATGAGAGAAAGTATTGGGGAGACTACTCCAGTTGATTTTATATATGCGGCTGACTATGATATAAATAGCCGATTAGAAAAGGATCAGTAGTCCTATAAGCTATTTAGCAGGATCTAGCGCAAATGACAACCACCCCCGATAGACATCTATCGGTCTATCGGGGTTTGTGAAATGACACCCAACTTAACCATCATAGTTCTTGTGCAACTTACGGAATTTTTAATTATTTACTTTGTTTGCTGGTTTGATGAACATTACAAGTAACTGATTTTTTTTCTGATTTCACTAGATCCTGATACTACTACTCCACAGTATCCCGATCTCGCTAATTATCTTCACTGGCTGATCGAAAATGTTCCTGGAAATGTGGTACTTAACGGAGATTCGGTGACATCTTATGATCCACCTCAAGCCCCAACCTTTTCGGGTAGGGTTTTTACTCACACTGAAACTGTGTTAGTTATAAAAATATAGACTTCTGTAAAAAAAAATCACAATTGATTTCATTAATTTGTATGAGAGTATTACCCTATTAAATAATTACTCATCTTTCTCTACTCTTCGGCAAATATTTAAAATTTTATAAAATATGATTTTAATAAATATTTGAGTTGCAGCCTTTGATTGAAAAAAATAATATAGAACGTGATGTCAAAAATAAAAAAATGAAAATTTTCAAATCCAAAATATTAAATTCTTTAACTTTAACTATTATCGAAGTAAGACATTCCGCATTGAAAGATAGTGATTTTTCTAAGAAATTTATTTATAATTTTTTCTGATCCCTCAAAAAATAGAATCGGTTTAATTGTTTATGTCCAAATGTTGATCACCATATATATTATTTTTTTTCTCAGCTTTTAAATTGAATGTAACTGGATAAAATTTGTACATTTTTTCTATGCAATAAATTTTGTAAATTAATTCTTTAAACACGATATCTATCAATTTTGAAATAGAAATAACAAAACTGCTACCAGAAATGCTTTCAATGTTTATAAATAAATCATTCGTGAAATGATAACTCTGGGTTTTAATTACCGGAATACTACGCATTCAGGTTCGAATCCAAATGTAGCTATTTATGTTAAGGGAGTTGGAGTTGCACTTATTATAAATGGAAAAGATATATCTAAATCTTTATCTATATCTTTTGGAAAAAAAAGTATAATCTCAGGCACGGGCCTCCCAAAATCTTATTTCAAAAATTTTAAATCAGGCTACCCAATGACACTGATACTATTACATAATTAGTGAATACTTCTAATTCGTGGCCACGCTCAGTTTTCTAAAAATCTCACAGATGGGTTGCAGAAGTTTGTAAATGAGCTTCCTGGGGCTAAAGGCCTTCTTCATGTACATGTGAATATTTCGCTAATCATGAGGTTCACGCATAGTGTGAATTGTATTGTAGAAACGGATAAAAATAAGAAAATCATTTATAAATATCAATATATGCAGTAGTATCCCTGAATGTTTCTCTTATATTACCTAATAAATATGCTATCCCATTATAATCGGCCCCCCCCCCCCCCCGATCTATGGACTTTCGATAAGGCTGTAATGCCACGAGTGTTCAAATATTTATTTAGCAAAGAATGACGTTTATTCCACATGGGCACACAGACGACAAAATTCTGAGTTTTTTTAGGCAATCATAATGCCATTTATAACTCGCATGATGATAAAATTAACTCTATGGTAATATATTTTCAGATCTTCACAGATACATTTTTCTGGTTTACGAACAACGAGGAAAGTTGAAGGATAAATTTGACGTCAGAAAACGCACCAACTTCGACCTAAAGAAATTTGTGCAAGATCGGGGGCTGAAGGGTCCTGTTGCTGGGAATTTCTTTTACCTTAAAGATTAATGTCTTTTAACGGAATTCATAACCTGCATTCAGTGACAAAATTGCAAAGTGTAATGTGGTGGTCATCAGACGCCATGATATCAGAAACAAATAAAGTTGTGACGATAATTTTCTTGAGTGCAGAAATTTCATATTATAAGGTTTAATTGTAATTTTAGTCTTTTATTGATGATATTTGAAATACTTTTGATTCTCCTTTAAATAAACTATTCATAAGATTGATATGTGGCTATTTTACCGTCTACCTTTTGTTGCATTTTTTAATTTTTGCAAATGAATTCCTTATAAATTCACTATACAACGCGAATAAAATATGCTGTGAGTTACTGTTAATCAGTAAACACACGACGCAGTCTGTCGCATAATATTGTGGGATATATTATTTAATATGGAGCAATAGTATATAATTTTGCGAATATTATTTAATATCAAACAATATATGTGTGCTACTACATTTACTTATGTACCATACTTGCAATTATTTTATTGGGGGGGGGGGGTCGTGTCGAATATGAAGATAAAAAGTTGCCGTATATGCAGGCTTTAGGCTATCATAAGTGGTACAATAAAAACGTTGAGACTGATTAATGACTCTATCGTTGAAGACGGGATGTACTAGTATCTCTATGTATCAGATGTTCGTAATAGATCCTAGTCGTGCTAGTCGTTTTGACGGCCATGCACTTTCATGGCAGTTTGGTCATTTAAGTTTACCATATATACCATAATGTAAGGCAGAATACTTCTTTATTATATTTGAAGATTGTGTTAGGATATTTTATAATCTAAAGAATTATTTGATTATATGAAGATTATCATTATAAAAATATAGAATAAAGATTTAATTTCTTATTTTTGCAACAAGTAATATGTGCAATTATTTGCTCACAGTTCTTAATATGAAGCCTAATTAATTTTTCTTTGCTACAGTTTTCAAGTTTCTATTAATAATACCATTCATAGCTTAAGAAACTTACTTAAGATAGCATATAAATCTTAATTACAAGGCAATTAACTTACATAAGGCAAATGTTTAAAAAACCGTTTACATACATACATACATAATACATAAATGCATTGTCTTATTTTTCTTAATTATTGAAATCTGATATCTTTATTTGGTTCTTAAAAATAGCCGAGAACAGAATTGTTTTTGTTTTAAATCATTATTTCATATAATTCATTTCTACAGATAAATTTCTAATTCGAAGATGCCAAAACCCCATATGCCAATGTACTTTGATAATGATTAATTAATAAAAGAATCAGGAACACTTACAAGTATCAATATTAATAAGTTTCCAAGGGAGATTTAATGAAAAGAGTATTAATTAGGTATTAAGAGTACCTAACAACTTACCTTAGATGATTAATGGGTTTTTGAAATAACAATCCAATTAGAATTGTGATTTGTTCTTTGAATCGGGTGTTTGTAATGTATTTTATATTATAGAATTACTTCATATAGAATTATGCAGAGTTATTCTTAATTTTTTATTAATTATTAAGTATAATTTTTGGATTTTATTAATAATTATAATTAAATATTTTTTATAATTATTAATTATAATAATAAACTGTAATTATTACTTTTTATTCATTATTATTTAGAGTTAATTTTTTATTAATTATATATAATTTTAGAGTTTATATTTACCTTATATAAAGTATTAATGATGATGAATATATTCTAAATACGCACATTTTATCCTGATATCATAACCAACAACGTTTATCTCTGAGGAGTGACATTTTCTAATGTGGTTGGTGAAAAAATAAATGGAATTCTTAACTTTAAAAAATTTCTAATAGTAAGAAGGTGGAATTTGAAACAAAACTGATACTTAATAATTTTGTGAGCTTCAATTTGTAATATATTATGCCTGGTATTTATGACACACAAGTGTTATTCCACTTGGTCTTTTATAAGTACAAGAAATCGATATATTAGTCTAATGTTTTCTATTCGTTATTGAGCTGCTTAGTTGCAGTGTGAGATATAATCCATCGGGGCACCCAAAAATTACAAAGGCTGATATTGTAGTCGTTTCTCGAGCTACAGTAGCGAAGTTCATTTCTATTCATTGCATGCAAGGGCAAGGAACTTGAAAAATACTGGTGGACGAAAATGAAAACTTAAGAGTAGAAAACTGTTTAACCGGACTGTGTGTTATAATATGAAGAAAACCGCCAAGACTCAAGCTGCATCTGTATATTTCTGTGTTAACAAAGACAGATACATAAGCAAAACATTTATGAAAGAGAAGCAATTCGGAAGTCATTTCTGGCTGATATTAATGCAAAAGGTCTCAAATAGTGCGACTAGCATAAGACTTAGTAGAACTACGCATGGAAGAAAGTGATGTGTTGATTAATCATTGTTCACATTTTTTTCGGATTACAGTACGTATGTAGGTCTGGAAAACTATCGCTTCATTTTCAACTGGCTGTGTCATTGCCTTAGAAAATCGAATATGTGAGAGTTATAATGTGAACATGTTATGCTACCAGTACCATTCTTTGAGACAAAACGTATTTACATTTGGGAATATATTTCTTTCATGACGTCAATTGTATATTCTATTTGAAAAGAGCTTTAAGAGAATATTTCACATCTGTTGATCCTCACCTTCCCCCAATTCAAACATGAAATGTGCTGATATGTGTTGATCTCTTATGGAGAAGCGAATGCTTAGATGCTGTGTTCATCCATAATCTGCATGGACTTTTCACGAGGAATGATTGAATATTCCTTTGAATATTATTCAAAATTTCTATAATTTAATTCTCCAACGCATTCATACTTACTGAAGTTAGGCCTAAGTTTTATTAATGAAACTTTTGCGCATTTGTTTGTGGTACTTTCATAATTTTTATCATCACCTGTATTTTAATATTCAATTTATTTTGCTGAGAATATAAGATTAATGAATATAAGATGCAATGAAAATAAAAGATACCAATTAATACGAAATCGAAGAATTAATACTTAACACACATTCTGCTTTTCCAATTTAAAATAAAAGGTGTATGTAAAAAGGTTATGGATAAAAAATTTCTTGATCATAAATAACTTTAATAAAATAATGAATGGTGAATTTTGAAATAAGATAATGGATAAAATAAAATAATCGATAATAAGATAGATAGATAGTAGATAAAATAAAAATAAGAAGACAGTGGATAAAATAAAAAATGGATTTATTCTTATTCTTATAATAAGAAAATGTTTTACGAAATTTCCAAAACAAATTTGTGTTTGTTTATTTAATTGAGAAATTATTTTCCTCGCGCATTTCCTGGATGCCATAAAATACAAAAATGACACAGAGAGCAAATTTTGTTTGAAAACACATATAGATGGCGCCAGGACAGTTGAACCGAACTGAACAAACATTTGCGCACTTAAACTCTTAGAAAAAATAAGGAATAATGTTAACTTCTTATAGAGCAAGAACTAAACAGATTTTCAATTAATTAGAAATAATTTTTTTAATTTTTTTTTCAGTAATTTAGAAGTCATTTGTTTCACAAAAAGTACTTTTAATCAAATGTTTACATAATACATAAATTTAACAAAATATCATAAAAATGCATAAAACTAGTCTGTATTTAAATATCTTTAAAATTTATTAGCCACCGACGTAAATAATGATAAATTTAGAAATCTATAGGGAGATATGAATCGTCTGGTGATTGTCGCAATGCAAAATAGACTTGCTAAATCACTTATTGATGACAACTGGAGTTAAAGTTTGAAAAACTTCCTTTTACGCGTTCTGGGATTCCCCTGAGAATCAATCTTTACTACTAATAAAGATAAATATGCATGTGTTGGTATATGTATGTGTAGCTATACCGTTTCACCAACTTATAGGTTTCTAAATTTGTCACATGTATAACCTTGAAATGGGAATGTGCACCTTAGTGAGAGTTTTTTTTTTTTTAATCTCTGTTAGAATTTTAATTAAATAAAATTAAGCTGAATTTAGGCATTTTCGAGCAATAACTTCCAAAAATATTGTTTCAAAAAATTATACTGTTTCAGTTTTTTAAAAAAAAATCACTGTTTAGAGACATCAATTAAAAAAATTTACTGAATTGTGACAATTTAAAAAAAAAATTGCGCATTTTTTTCTTCCTTGTTCGAACAACAGATTACGTTGTTAACCTAATATTAAAACCATTTTTATTGTTTCAACAAGCACTTAATCGTGTGACTTTTCCCATTGTTGAAAGTTAGGGAAGAAGAATTCTGTTTAATGCATGTGCAGTTTACAAAACAAAAAAAAAAAAAAAAAAAAAAAAACGGGAGAATTTATAATGTTTCGAAATTTTGAAAATAGGTGAACCTGAAGTTACGGTTTTAATAGCGTTATGATATTTTGGGACTTGTCTTAATTAGAAACGTTCATGTTCAAGATAAACAGAACTAAGATAAAATTACACGACGACTTTAATGTCAAACAGTTTAGCGGAATCATTTTTATAACTTCATAACATGAGCATAAAGTTATAATAAACGATTTATCTAAAATACAAAATAACCAATATTCCCGATGAACTAGCTGGTCACTTGAGGGCACCAGCATTACATAATACTTATTTTTTCGCATTCCTCGTACAATTAAAATTTATCTCACAAATACTGAATTTTAAGTCATATTTTAATATTTTGACAATTAATTAAATCAGAAGGTTTTTTTTATTTTTTTTATTTTAGAATATGAAAAGTACATCCTATACAATACTGGCTCAAATTGCATCATACCTTACAACTAACATATGTATACTTTGTTTTTGTTTAAATATGATTTTTCTTTTCTTTTTTTTTTCTTCCAAACTTTTGGAGCCTTTTTTTGTGTGTGACAATTCCTGAATACAAAAACAGTTTATAAAATATTCTTTAAAAGTAAAAAGTTATCAGAATAGATACTGCACAGTAGAAAAATACTTTCATTAACTTTTAATATATTTAAATATTTAAGGGATTTTTTTAAGGCAGAAAAAAATTACTGGAAGTTACATATAACAGATTAATGTGTTCTACGATATTAAAATAAAAATGGTTATTGAATTGAAATATAATTTTATACTACTAGCGTTCTGCATTGTTTTTTACTAAATATTTCCATCTGAAACAGTAAATAGAAATGTAAAAATTTCAATAAATTCAGTATTTCAGCAATTTTGATGGAATTAACTAAGCAATGTGATGCACATAGCCCTGGAATTCGAAATTTTTTATTTTTCAATTATACATAGCAACATTATATAGCTAATGAACTTTTAAATCCAGTTCATATTCATCGAATGTTTGATTTTGAAATCTACCTTTCTATCTCTTAAACTTTCACAGATCTGCTAGTTAGATAATCTTCTCCTACTTTATCCAGTAGAAATCTACAGTTTTGCTATAATTACCATATTTCATTCTTGCAGTTCATTACGCTTTTCATTAACTTTTTCACAGACCCTCTAACATAGCTTCAGAAAGAAAACTTTTGTTTATTGTTATTTTTAACTAAGTTAGGTATAAATTGAGAACATTGATTAAAACTCCAAGTTAAAACTTTTTGATGATTTCAATATATGTTTCATGTACAATAAATAAATAAATAAAAGAAAGAAAAGGAAAAGAAAAAAAAAGAAATAGGAAGAGAAAATCTCCACTTTTCGTAATTTGAAACTCAATAGCCCGATTTTAATTTTGTTGAACATTTATTTCTTCAACATTTCGACTTCTTTCTTTCAAAGTCGCCGTATTCATTTTGACACTTTAAAACTTAAGAAAATTACAAACAGAGCATGATCGCTAAAACAAATCTTACGGAAGGTATTAACAACAGAACCTCCTTCAGTATCCATATACTGAAGAGTGAATTCTTCACTTAAAAACATATTGACTAGTGTCCGTTTATGACTTTACATTCAAATAAAAAATAAATTCCGCAAGAATTGTTAAATTTATACAGATGGATATTAAGCACCTGCTTTATGTAGCTTTGAACCACGCAGGTGCAGAGTTTTCTCTTTCTCTTAACTAGTACATGGATATAAAAATAAAAATGTTCAAAACTGCTCTTGCGCTGTTTTTGATACTATCTTTGGTGACTACCGCTGACTTACTTTCGTTACTGTTCATAAAATTATGCGCTATATTTCAGTTCATTTTGAACCTCTTTTTACAATGGCGTCGAAACTGGTTTATCTGCTGGTTCTTATTCATTTGTCAAGCACTTATGCCCAGGAAGATGTGTGCAATTTTCGATCAAGTGGCATTGTGCCTGATAAAGTATATGCTATGCCTGAAAATGTCATGAAAGTAAGTGATTTTATTTAACCGCTTAACTGTTTTGCCCGTATGCCATAAGTGCATCGATTTATCGAATTTTGATAGTTGTAAGCAAAAATTAATCCCTTCATAACGATTATAATTCAATATTAAAATTACTTCGAATACATAGATAAGTCAAGTATTCAATGGATTTCTATTTGAATCAAAATAAGAAAATATTCCCAAAATAGAAGGTGTCATCTTATTAGATAGTAAAGAAAATGAAACAGTTAATTGGTTATTAATTGTCATCATTTTTAAAAGCGAAGAAATATCTCTTTCTGACTGCTTTTGCGCCAAATATATTTTACAAATGAATAAAGTGGCATTGTGGCAAATTTTAAATTTATTTATCAGCCGCCTTCGGTGACCAGCTGCTCCGGTGGTAAATTAGTTATATTTACCTCCGGTTAAATCCAGATGAAACTTCATATTCATCATGCCGCCATATTTTCAGTCATTAAAGTTGTGTTATTTTAATTGTCTCACATATATTCTGTTGATTTTGTTCATGAATCTTTCTAATAAAGACTAATTCCGTAACTTTACAGCTCAGTGAAAAATTTAAATATTCGAAGCTCTGTTACAAAGGGAAACATTAGAATAGGATTCATCCATTTTCAAAATTGCGTAGCATTATAATTTCATTTTTTTTTTATTCTACTTGTAAACTACACAGACATTAAACAGAATCCTTCTTCTATAGATCGCAACAGTGGAAAAAAGATCAAGCCATAAAATATTTGTTAAAACGATTAAAACGGTTTGAATTTCAGGTTCATAGTGTAAGGTAGAAATTAATAAAAATATTTTTTTTTAATTCTTAAAATTCAAGAAAAAATTTCAAGATTGTTAGAAAGTAGAGTAAATTGGTATATAATTAAAAAGTCAACTCTTTATATTTTGAAACTGTATGAAATTCATTTTTGTTCTGTGATATTTTCAGAAATTATCTCGAAAAAATAGCAAAATTCAACTTAATTTTTAATTAGAACTCTGATTAAAATTTTAAAAAATATATCTTTGAGGCGTACATTTCTGCCATCCAATGTATGTATATGCCAAATTTGGTGGTTGTAGAATCAGGCCTCAGAGCGCCAAAACAAATACATATGCGCATTCATCTTTATTATTAGTATACATAACTATGAAATGTTTCTTCCACGGTTAATAAAAATATGCAGTTACAAGGTTTAATAGATTTATTTTTAAAGTGTTTTCAAAATTTATCTATTAATAAAATATTACATAAATATAAAAATTATCAAAAAGTAGAACTAGTGTATTGCTTACAGAAATTTTTATGAAGTATTTTACAAAAAATTATAATCCAATTTGTTTTAAATATTTTCAAGATTAATTTTAGGATGAGAATTAAGGAATGTGAATAAAAGGAATTTTAAATTATCTATTTCATTTCCTTCATTAGGAATCGCAACGCTAGAGATAAAATAACACCTTCGATACTTGATATAAAATTTTAATAAATTAAAATTAAATATTTAATGATTGATTTCATTAAAACTTTCCTTATGTTTTATAGTAGTTCTGTTCAAAATGTAATTTATTGAGAAATATGGACACGATAATGTACAACTATTTATGAATGTTAATTAAATAAATTATTTATTATTAAATTTAAACTATTGAAAAATAGCTGTTTTTTTTTCTGTAACATTAACCCTCTGGCTGAGTAATTCTTTAAAATCACTATTTAGATGCGATGTTTGCAAATAAGTTCAAATATTTTTCAAAGAAAGTGAACTGATACTATATGTTACACGATAATAATAAAATATAATAAAACTCTATGATTTTAAAAATAAACACTCTAAACCGAGAAAAACTCGAGATGCAACAGAAAATGGACTGATTGCCAACCCGTGGAAATTTCTTGATGAGCAGCTGGAGGATTAAAGGATACTAAAAAAATGGTAGCATTAGAACGTGATTTATTCCTATGCAAAACATTTTAATAACTCCTGCATTTATTAAAATTTAACATACAATACATTTCTTTCCTACTTATAAACATATTAATAATTCAAAATAAGATTTTTTTTCTAATATTTTAATATTAATTGCAGTTAATGCTATTTATCCCCACTGAAAGTTTTGTATTCTAAAAATGGTTATTTGCTCCCCAATATTTTCTTCTTTACAATTTTATTACTGAAAATCATTTCAAATTTATAATATCTTATGTAATATCTCTACTCGTTTTGCCAATTTCTTCTTAAGTAAATTGTAAGTACTTCAGTTATTAAAATTACAAACTCTTTTTAAAGCACAACCACTTAATAAATAATTTCATCGCACTATTACTACTTTATACAGTTGATATGCCCGGAGCTTGAAGAACTTTATATTCAAGGGCACCATGAACCTTACTGCAAATCGGCAAATTATTTCATTAAAAAATTATTCAATAGAAATATCTAAAGAAAGCATATAGCATTCATATAGCAATTTAAAAAATGCTATAAAATTAATTGAAAAATAAAAATTATTCAAAATAAATACGATTTTTAATTGCTTTTCTTTGTAAATATCAAAACACTTTAATTCATTATCTGGCAAAAAAAAAATGTATTCTTGAAGTGGCTTAATTCTCGTTCTTAGCTCATAATTTGAATAGTAGTAGTAATAGCACGTAGTAGCAAGAATATAAGTTCCACTTACAACAATCAAAATATTTATTTAATAAAACATTATAGCCTCACACGCAAACAATTGTTGTTACAAGTGAGTAAAAAGTAAAAGTCGAAATTGACACCACAATATTTATATAGTGAAGATCAGTTCACTTCTCAGAATAATAATTCATATGGTACAGCCGCCACACTTGATATATGCCATAATTTATAGCTTTAAAATAACTGTAAATCCATCCATCCAATTCAAACTTCTGGTTCAATTTCGCCCATTTTTATTTCATTTGAAAATTCGTGTCTTATCAATAATCGTCTGTCTCTCTTCGAGAGCAATCTTAAAAACTCTGCTTCATCATATATTCTCAAAGTGGCTGAAGAATGGCAGAATTCGTTCGTCACAATCATTGAATCGAATCTGAGTGAAGATGTAAAGTATATGGGGGGGGGGGGACTCTGATACTTTATATGCTGAACTATTACTTCAACATTCATATAATTTTCTATGAATAAAATTATAAGGGATTTACATTATATATTGAGTATTTGGTATGTTTGAAATGCAGCAATCTTCATTTACGGCTTTAAAATGGAAACTTAGCTTTAATATTTTTTTCAACATTGATAATTTCTAATCTCTTCTATGTTTAAATATATAAAAAGAGAGCTCGCACCAATTTTTCGTCTTTTACAAATTAACGTGAAAAATTCATTTCACAGAAACTAAATATTGATCTTAATATATATATGTGTGTGTGTGTGTGTGTGTGTGTAATGATATTTTAAACTTTAATTTCAATTTAATTAATTTACAAGGTTTTATCTTAATTTAGCCCACAGTAATTTCATTCTAAAATATTCTCTTATTTCGGGATCCAATTCCACTTTCTCACTTAATTAATTCAAGAGAAGCTTTATAAAATTGCTGAATCGGCTAAATGCGGACACATTCACACGCTCCGTGTGAAGGGATGGAAAACTGTACAGTAAGCACATTCTTTTTAAAAGATCCCTGTGTTTCCCTGACTTGTGATTGACATGCGTAAGAAATCCCCATCAAAATCTTATTAATATAGTAGCACTATGAAGAAATATTTTCCCTATCAAAATCTAAGGATATATAAGACGAGGGATAATTTATTTCTAGCTTCTTCCCCACTTCTGCTTTTATGTCGCACTGTGGCGGACATGCTATGTCTGAGACTTCTTGTAAATAATCATGCGTGCTTCTCCTATATGAAATAGAACGACGTCACGAAATCAAAAGTATCTTCATTGTCTTCAAACTGCATTCTGCTGCACATAAAATAATGCTTATATATAACCTAGGTTGAATATAACGGTGTGCCTGTCACTTGCGGCAACTTGTTAAGTCGCAGCCAGACAAAGGATCCTCCTACCGTTGTCAAGTACAAATCTGATCCAAACAAGCTGTATACCTTAGTCATGATCGGTAAGTACTTTTGTCATTATTTCCACAGAACTAGTTTTTAGAAATGTTGTTATTTTACGGGTTTTATTACTGGAAATAATATAAGGAACGAAAATAAATTCTGCGATTAATAGTTTTCGTCTATTTTTTATAGTGATGTTTATACCAATTTGTTTACAAAACTTTTCTAGAATCTTGTTTATCGAACATTTAATTCTTTACTTTGTTTTTGCTTACGTCAGATCCTGATGTTTTTACACCGCAAAATCCAACTGCCGCCCATTATCGCCATTGGCTGATCGAAAATATTCCAGGAGACAGCGTGGAACGCGGAGTTGTGGTCTCGCCTTACTATCCAACAGCCCCACCTTCTTACTCGGGTAAGTTTTGTTTTAACAATTTACCGAAAGATGGTGCTCCACTAATAATGGATCGAAAGTCCAGGTGGAAGGTCAGCCATATTTCAATTATATACAAAGAAAGAGAGGACAAACACTATTTCTATCATTGGAAAGATACTAAAAATAGACGATTTTTTGAGACAATGTTAGCTAAATAAATATTACGTGTTTATTTAATTATTTTGAATTTAAAATGGAGTAGTAAGAAACATTGGGAAGGATATTAGCACATAGAAAATGATCTATAGTAGTATAATAATACGTATGACGATAATAGAATCGTTGTTGTACATAATTGGCTGTGAAAACAGAATTTGGCGCAATTTACAATGCACTTGGTGGAGAACATTTGTGAGCAGACATGGCAAGACGATTGCCTAATAGTATGGGATTTTGAATTTTGCAGACTTGAAAGCTTTTAAAGAATTACCTTTAACAGATAGAAATTTTCAATTTTTCTAAATAATGTAGAATAATTTTACCTGGAAAACGAAGAACGAGTTGATGATTTAGATTAATAAGATTGGAATTATAACAAAACAAAATCGACTAAACAAAATCTAGCTGTATGGTAAATGAATATTCAGGGAATCCAGTCTGCATCGTTCAAATATTTATTCGTACAATAAAGTTTAATATTTATTCGTTATCAAATAATAATATTTATTCGTTATCAAATAATAATATTTATTCGTTATCAAATCAAGTGATCAGCAATATAATTGCAAACACTTATTCGGCAGAATAAAGTATAAGAATGCATTTATAAGCAGACAGTTTAAGAGTCAGGCAGCTTTGCTTGATGCAAAAAAGTTAAAGAATAATACACTGGTGTGAAAAACTTAAGCAACAATGCAAATTTTAAGCAGATAGCCATGAAATTGCAGAAAAGGAGTTCTTGCGATCAGTACAATGAACACGTAATTCAAGAAAAAAGGGCATGCGTATGCAAATATCAGGAACAAAACGTCACAGGCGACGTGAGCGTACTCAAAACACGTGCGGAAGGCGCGCGCAGCTCAACACTACAATAAAAGGAAGGACGGAGACGCAATTAAAGACATTCGCTGCAAGTGCACGTGAGTTAATTCGTGAAATATGGCTAGCAGAAATCACCTGGACGATTTCACACGTGGAAGAATGATCGGAAAGCTGGAGGAGGGCGTAGTGTGACCAGTGTAGCTGAAGAGTTCGGAATCAACAAAACTGTCGTTTCGCGCTCTTGGAAAGCCTTCCAAACCACAGGTACAGCTGTGAGAAAGGTTGGTGGTGGCCGTCCCAGGAAAACAACTACAGTGGATGACCGACATATTGCCCTGCAGGCGAAAAGAACCCGAAACCAGTCAGCAAGCGCCATTGCTCAGCAACTGTGTGCAGCAACGGGGCGACATGTGTCGCGTTTTACTGTGTCCAGACGCCTTCACAAAGGTGGCCTACTCGCCCGCCGTCCTGAACGCTGCATCCCTTTGATAGTTTCCCTTCTGTGGCACCGTTTAGAGTGGTGCAGGGAGCACAAAAACTGGACATCTCATCAATGGAGTCGTGTCCTCTTTACAGATGAGAGTCGTTTTAGTGCCACAGGCGATTCCCAACGCCAGTTGATTTGGAGAGAGGTCGGGACACGGTTTCATCCCAGTAACATCACGGAAAGAGACCGTTTCGGTGGTCCTGGAGTTGTCGTCTGGGGAGGCATTATGATGAACGGACGGACTGAGCTCCACGTTTTCGATAGAGGTTCTGTAACTGGAGATCGCTATTGTCAGGAGGTGATCCTTCCCCATGTGCGTCTATTCCGAGATGCCATTGGATCAGACTTCGCTTTTATGGATGACAATGCGCGGCCACACAGGACTCATGCTGTTGAGGAGCTCCTGGAAAGTGAAGATATCACACGAATGGATTGGCCGGTGTGCTCCCCTGATTTAAATCCGATAGAACATGTGTGGGATTCTTTGGGGAGACGCCTTGCGGCACGATTACATCCTCCTGGGAACACCCGACAACTTAAACTGATGCTGCTTGAGGAATGGGCACTCTTACTTCAAGAACTGTTGGACAATGTGTTGCTGAGTATTTGGATAATCGTGCGAAGCAACCACTGCAGTAAGGGGAGGGCATATCCCATACTAAGGAACATCTGCTTGCTGTTCTTCCTCTTGGACAGACAATCATGTGCAACGATACTATGAGTTCAATAAAGCCTTTTTTTGTTTGATTCCATACTGTATGCATTGTATTCATTTCTGCGCAACTATGCTTTTGTCATTCTTTCAGAACAAAATACTGTATCTCATTTCTGAATTTCATGTCTCTCAGATGATTTCTCGTGAAGTTATCCCAAAAAACATACCTGTTGCTTAAGTTTTGCACACCAGGGTAGCTTGATAATTTAGCATATACAGCAGTACGCACGCAGACAAAAAAAATATCTAGGTATATAATTTGTGTAGTCTGCATATGGCGTTTTACCACAGACCATATCGAGAGAAAAAAAATTTTCCCACATCATTTTTATTTATATTAAACAAAAAAAACATATTTATATTAAATTTAAGTTAATTAAGTTCTCATATCATTTGAAAAGAAAAGTTAATTAAAGATGGGTCGTTTATTATTGCAAACCTTTCTGAGCGTGATTTCTTAGACTCAAAATCACTGCAAGTAAAATTTTTTCAAGACAAGAAAAATGTCAGAAATGAAATCCAGTACCAGGAAAAGAACATTACATTTTTTCTCCTTTTATATTGAATATTTTGTGATTGGCATACATATAATACAAAATCGCCAAGTTTCCTTTGAAAAATCATGATAAATTGAGAAAATATTTCTCGTGCTATAGTTCCATATATGTGAGAAAAATATAGATTTAAAATGAGTTTTCTCTAAGATAAAATAGAAAAATTCATTATATTCTTGAATTATTTCACAATGTTCATGTGTTTTCATTATTTTCTTTCAGATGCTCATAGATATGTATTCCTTGCTTACGAACAACCAAATGGCCAAAGACTGAATGACAGTATGCCCAATGAAAGCGAAAAACGAATGCACTTTGATCCCATGCAGTTCATTAAGGAACGAAACCTACAAGGTCCAGTGGCAGGGAATTTCTTTTATTGTCATCATTAAATATATTAAACCAATATTTTAAAAACTTTGAAGTATTCAAACAATATTTATTTAACAGTGATTGTTAAAATGTAAATTACTGATTATGTTGATTATGATCACTTACACTTAATTTTAAATAAATGTTTTGATATCAGAAAAACATTTATGTTTTTGAGATATTTTATATATTAAAAACAGTACCTCAGAAAAATGTTTTTTTTATTATTATTATCTATAATTTCAATGCTTTTCAGAAATATTTGTGCATACACTTTGATGAACGTGAATCAACCAGCGGTAGTTGTCTCTCCAAAAATTTCTCGCATGCTCTCTAATCAATTTGTCATGCCAGAAAACGCCTTACATGTCACTGGCGTACAATAGTTACAAAATAATACCTTTTGCGTACATTTACTATTTTTACTGAATTCTACCAAAGATCGAATTTGCGTTTCAGACACGTTTTCCTCAACCGATTGAAACAAAACACTGACACAAAATTGTACTTTTAGTCACAAATTCTAATACCATATTTGATATATCATTGCGCCTTTGAATCGCTTTTACATGTTTTTGAAAATACAGACCGACAGACTGTCTATTCTAATTGGATTTGGCTCAAAATTTGATAGGTGTCTACACTAAAGGTGTCAAATCTGTGTACCAAATCTTGTCTATCTAGCCTTCTACGTTTTATAATTATCCTGTTAACTTATATTAACTTATATCGAACAGCTGGACTTCCTCTGAACAGATTTTACTCATAATCGACAGAAATCTGAAAATTTGGTCTAAAGATCTTATACTAAATTTCAATCGAATATCTCAAATCGATTTTGGGTTATCTTTGTCACAGGCAGACATTTTCCAAAAATGTTTTTTTTTAACTTAAGGACTTAGAGATTCCTCAAAATCTCAAGTTCATATTTTTTGGCGATTACTATACTTTATCTATATTACGCATACCAGAAAGTAAAAAAGGAAGAAAATATGTCTTAAAAGCTCTACATTCAGTAGAATAAATTACAATCAAGTAGAATAAATTACATACAATAAGACAACCCATACATGAATTTCAAACATTCGAAAACTATCTATCATTTGTCTGGTGAAGCACTACAAAATTTAATATTTTTAGGATTATTTTTTCTTATAATTCTGTTGACGGAAGCAATAATAAAAAATATGATACCACCGTACTAAGAAATTGATGCATTAAAAGTTTTACTTATTTTACATTTAGCATTCGGATTATTTGTTACTTTTTATATAATACTATTACGTGTACTTTTTTAAAAATTAGCTGCTCTAAATTTTGATATCAAATGACGTGCAGTTATATTTCTTGCACCGCTATGATACTACGTAAACTGACTCAGTCATTTACAGAGCAAAAGAATATAAAATACTTTTTATGACTTTCAAATATCGTAAGCGCAGCAGACTTGTTTTTATGTTTAGAATTTCGATCGTGTCTTTTATAACGACTGAATTGAAATTTCATGTGAGTGCATTTTTTCTATCTTATAAGGGAGTTGTACTTTTATTTTTTAACATTTAATTTAACGGTTGCTGGATCCTACGGCTGTTTCAAATATGTTTTTAAAGTACTTGTCGGTTGTAACAGCGACCAAAAAGAGCCAAGAAAATATTTGGCGATCTCAGTCGTCAAATGTCATGTGCAATAATCGTAAATCGTCAAGTACATTTATGCACTTGACTATATTCTTATAATTTGGCGAAATTTTTTCTTGGTCGTCGTTAAAATTGGCATCGTTTTTAAAAACGAAGGGGAAAAAACAACACTACAATTGCTTTAGAAACAGAATTTTCTTCATATTAGCTGTTTTATTACAATTTGATAAGTATTGAATACTTCTACTTTTAGTTGGAAAAAAATGAAATTAAAAGATAGAACTTCGAATCTTTTTTTCTAAATTTAAATTTTCTGCAAGAAATAATCATCAAAGATAACAAGATAAAAGTTTAAACAAATGCAGAATTCTATTCTTAAAATTTTTTAATAACCAAATAGACGATGAAAATAGAAACTGCGACCCATTTTTTTTTCTTTAAATGACGCTTAATGTGTTATATTTCCACAGAACTATATTGATCATTTCTGTTAATCAGAAGTTTAAGGGCAGGCAAACAAGTTTAAAGCTCACATTTGGGAATTGGCATATTACATTCTACTCATTATTTTACGAACTTAGATATCCTCGAACTCGGATTTGTCTGTCATTTGATTAGGAATGCGTGAATTCGGAAAAACAGCCCCCCTTAAAAAATTTTGGAGTTCACTCCTCTGGCCCTCCACCGAACGACTTAATTGAAAAAGCAAAACTTTACAGACTTTACATATAATTTTGAATACAAACAAGTATTAAAATATTTGTTTATATTTTCTAATATTATATAAATTTTTAACAATAATTTTAATATTTAAGCAAATAAAATTACATTCTTTAAAATTGATTTTAGGAATATATATTTAAATAGAGTTATAAAATTAATCTCATTTATAAACAAATATAATTAAATTAAAATAAAGAGTAAAAATTGTGCATACATAATTACATTTTAAAACATACTACTTTATTTATATAATTTTAATAGAGAAAAGGAAATTGCTATAAATATTTGCAATATATAGAATAACGCCGATTTTATCTCTTATAGATTGTTAGAAAGAATGTAATTTTTTAAAAAGGTTTGTTGATTATTTTCTGAAGAGATAAAATCTAGAAATCTTTGTATGAAGTTGATTTCTTTGTGTTAATACAGTCTCTGAGAGTCATTTATTTATAGAAGGATGTCAAGACGTCTGCTGACTATTAAGAGACCTTTCCAAACATGTATATTCAGTTTTTCCTTATATGAGAGAAAAAATATTTATTTTTGCTCGATGAATAAACAATTTCGTCGTTTCATTTGCATTATCTTCATATTCACTGTCTTTTTATGTTTAATTTAATCCAACTGCTCATATGGTTGCGTAATCTCCGAGAAAAAAAAAGATTTTAACAAGGTGGATAAGCACCAATGCACAATATCTTTCAAGTGCTGTTCCGTGTAAGAACATCCAAATAATCTCCAGAAATATATGAAGAGAAAATTGACTATAGGATAAATATGCTAAAACATCGATACAAAAAAAAATTTGTGAAAAATGTCGCTGCAACCAATTGTTGCAGTATTATAACCTGCAATGTTAAGAACTTACAATTTCATATAACAATACCACTTTCAGCAATTAATGGATTCGACTTTTCTTAAAAATTACGTATTTCAGTGTTCTTGAACTACAAGGAAGTTCTCCGAATGATACTGGCTTCAAAAAAACCTCTCGCCCAGAGGAAACAAATACCTGTCAGCCATTAATTGATAATACTGCTATAATGATGTAGTTCTTCAACCAATTTATCATTCAACACAAGAAGAGAAATCATGTTTAAATGTCACTAATGTTACAATATTTCAAAAACTACTCACGCGTGCTCACTAGTCAATCTTCTCATTTTCTGGTTGAAATGCAAGTAATTTTTTTATCTTACGCGCAATACAACTCCGTAATAAAACGCCGATGTGGCGCTGAATTTACATTTCGCCACTGAAATCCATGCAAAATGTTACTTGCATTTTGGATAATTTTCACTATTGACTTCTGAGTTCCCACTAAATAAATAAGAAAAATTTTATATGTTTTCAATGGCATGATTAGCTTTTGTACACTTTTGCAAATAAAATTAAAGGTATGATGAAACTAAAAATCTTGTTAGAGCTTAATCACTCCAATATACAGCATTCTGGCTTCTTTGTCTTCTTAGAATTAATTCAAGTGATAAAAGTCTGTGTTTTTTAAAGAATGACTTGTGTTGTTGAGATAAACAATAGGAAAAACTGATTTTCAATTTTTTTTCCTCTTTGTTAAGCAACTTCAATCTTTTATTTCTTTTAGATTATTTAAATCAAATTTTAATCCTTGAAACTCGATGAATTCACTGCACGAATAATCTTAAACTGAAGCACAATGATTATGTAATAACATAATATGTATTAATAATGTATGTGTATCACTGAGTATCAAGTATATCTCCATTGTAAACCAGGAAAATGTGCGAATATATTAAACAGAGTATCCTTTTTCATGGTGAATTTAATTTTGTTTTCTTCATCTAGAATTTTATATCTAGTGTCAGAAATTCTTACTTTTCTTTTGTAATCTTATTGCCTGCAAAAGAACGGCAAAATAGATAATTTATGCGCTTCATTGAGAAATTCAATATTGAGAATAGAATAATCAATTCGTACTTATCTTTATGCTGAGGTATAGATATTGTACAATACAATACAAATACCTATAAACACAGTATGCATTTCACATCTGCCATGCACATTATCTAATCACAAAATCGGCTTCTAAATAAATATAAAAGTAAAGGTGCGAGTCTTTCAAAAACTTCCAGGATATTTTATTGTATTCATATTTCCCATTGTATTCTCAAGTAGATGCTGAAATACCAAACATGAGAAATGGCAAAAAATGCATTTTTGTTTCCTTCCATTTTGCTCCAGATATGGAAATGAAAGCAAGAGATTTTTCAGAAAGGAAAAGTGAACACAATATCTACCATTATTACAGCATACAGAACATGCATTAAGATAATTTCTTCAAAGCACACCAGTATGCAACAAATATAGGGGCAACCAAATTAAAAAGGAGAATTTAGATTTCGCCGTAAGGATAACTATTTAAACACCTGTGATTTAGTATCCTGAATATGCAATATCGATTTCTTAAGAAAAAATAATAAATTTAAATTTATGCCATTAGGAGAGGAAATGAAACTGCGTCATTCTTTGTCAACTGAGCAATGAATATCAAAGGTACCTCATTATCACTAAAAAACAAATGCTGTAAAGCAAATCAGAACATCTATTGTAGCTCTTCACACTGTCGCATTGGCATATTCTAATCAAAACTCATTTTCCGGGATATCGCATATACACTATTGCAAATGCACTTGCTGCATTCTGCCTCACTAATGAAGTTAAATTGGTTTTCTTTCTCCTCTGGGTTTAATATTGAATATTCTGATCTCATCAAAATAAAATATCATTTTTCAAAAACTTGTAATTTTAATGGGCTTTTGAGTAAACTTCTTATCTGTCGAAATGCAGCAGAACAGGCAATTTACATACTTCTTTGATGAAATAGCTTAACAAGTAAAGTGCGACTAGATAAAATCAGTTTCAATACTCGTTTAACGATTCAATACTCGTGAGGAAAGATTTAATGACTCCAAATAAAGATAGAAAATGTAAAGAAATCTGTAAATTGTTTATTCTGCAGCGCCATTTCCTCCATAATTTTTTCCTCCGGAAATCGAAATCACAAACTCAGGAGAGTATATGAAAAAATATGAGTGAAAATGGCTCAAGTAGTTTTTCGCAAGTAGTTAATTGTCAGACAAAACATAATCTAATGTAATAATTTTCCACTGTTTCTTTGTTGTCCCCTCATCTGATCTGTATTTTGTAGTTAGCAGTGAATGTATTAATATTTAAATTTGCGAAGAATTCAGTTTTAAATTCCAAATTAAAATCTTACCCAACATTTTAAAGAGAAAATAAAACTCTGTAAGCAATAACAAAGGCTTTAATGCAAGCATCAGTTTGCTTTTTAAATTCACATCGACGATATAGTATTAACGCTGTCTGATTTTCATTTCCGAAAAGGCCAATCCTTCGTTTTCCAGCCACTTGTACCAATGAATAGCCTGGAAGTCTTTCTCACCTGGACTGTAAAATCCATTGAGATGTACGTACGCCCACTCGAAGATCCACCAGGGTCCATATATAGCTAAGACAGCTTGGTAGTTTCCTCTGTCTTTAGTAGAAAATGGCTGTCCATTGTGGAATTTCATGCCATCACCTGTAAAATCAGAATACGAATTCATAGTCTCCGGCTTGCACTATCTTGTTTTTCGCCATTTTATGTTTAACTTAACAGAAGCAACTTTATAACAGCTTCTTCCAGATTTTACAAAATTATAAGAAAAATAATCAGAAAACTCATTTCAAAATGAAATAAAAACATTTTAGAAACGGTTGTTCGAAATCGATTTTAAATTAAATTTATTTTTGTTTTCCTTAATGCAATATTAAGTTATTATTATTATTTATTAATCATAAACTTTGAGAGTGCATAAAAAATTAAACGAAAACTTGATTGATTTAATTCTAGTCAAGAGCATTTTCTTGAATCCCCATGCTTAAACAGCCATTTATTTTGATTTCATAGATTTAAAATCTAAAATATTGTGATAATTTTAAAAAAAAATGATTTTTTATTTGATTAAATTTCTGACATTTCAAATATATTTTATATATAATGTTTGAAATTACATATAAATAATTACATGCATTTGAGCAGAATATAAAAAACAAAAACCCCAATTCGATCCCTCTCAGAGGAAAAGAGTACCCATTTAAAGAATAAAAAAAATGACTATTTTTTTAAAAAGCATATCAAACTCATTTATTGATATCACAACTTCAGAAAATAATAACGCAAAATTCTACATTTCAAGTTAAAATATCATAAATCTATATCTATACTTATAATAAAGCTCAATGTGTGTGTGTGTGTGTGTGTTGGCGCTCTACAGGCCAGAACATTCAACCTATAGCTACCAAATTCGGCACGTGCATACCTTGGAGGCCGTGAATGTGCACCTGAGGGTTATTTTTTCAAATGTTTAATTAGAATGTAATTTATTTAAAAATTAAGTGAAATTTTGGCGTGTTTCTGCTATAACTTCCGAAAATATTACCTCACAAAAAAGATTTTTACATGAAGTTAAAGATCAAAAATTTATCTTTTAAATGATACCAATGTTTTAACCTTAAAATTAAATTTTTAAATAAATATTTTAACTATATTTTTCAACAATTTTTTTCGTACAAAATAAAAATAAAATTTAAGCTGCACGAGCACGTTTCGCATTCATGGGGAAAAAATTAGCTTTTTTCAAAGTGTAGCCATCACATTGATTAAAGCTCCAATTAAAAATAAATAAAATCTTTTTGGAAATGAAATCTGCATAAAATATAATTTTCGGCACGTGTCTGTAGGAAATGAAACAAATATGAATTATTATTTTTTCTAAAAATTAAATTCAAGAAAAATTATTTTATGATCTTTACACTCTCTATATTATTAATCCAATAAATCAGTTTTATTTTAAGGCAAGTTGTATTTAATATGAACAGGATATCCATTCAAATCAGGGCCACACAGTTAATTTGTAAACCTTTAGTAAGACACAGATCTGCTAAAATGGTCTAAATGGAAAATAATTATATTTTATGTAACTTGATTCAATAAATGCTCTAATAAATAACGAATTTTTGATTTTACATAAAGCTTCTGCTGTGGAAATCACGATTAACAAAATGTTCTTGAAACACTAATATTTTAAATAAAAACAGTTAATTTCCAATCAACTAAATCAATCACTTAAACTGACTGATTTATGAAAATTTGAATGTCACTATTCAATAAAAAAAAGGATAATTTTAGATTTTCCATCGATCGTTTCAAAGAAAATACGCCACTCAGTGCGCAGGTTTCTCAATTGGTCTAAGATTATGAAAATGTTGAGTTTTTCTAAATTTTTAACATTCAAAACTTTATAAATAAGTCTTAGTTGATCGTGGAAAATAGAAACATTCATTCTTTTATTTAAAATTTGGTGTGTTCAGAATATTTCTCAGAATATGATACCTTACTGCATTAAATTTAGACTTCATAATTTTTGAAATATATTTATAGGCAGGAACAAAATATTATTATTGATTTCATTTCAATCCTTTTGAAAGCAAAACTAAAAATTAAATTTTATGCTGAATCTGAGAAATTTTTGTTGAATTATTCTTTGAGATATTACATAAATTATGAAAAATATTTTGTAGTTCACATAAGACTTAAATACCGAGACTTAATAACCTATTTGCAATACTCATATTCAATAATAATAATAAATAAATAAATAACAATAAAGATGATAAATAAAATAAAACGCTTGGTTTTATTAAAAAATGTATTTATATTAATTGCAATTTCATCATTTTCATTTTAAATTAAAGTTGAAGTTTTACCGGAAATGACAACAAATTCGCAAAATATATATAGTAAATTGAACGAAACGATCTAAACAACAATATAAGTTTGGTATGACTATAAAAATTTGAAGATTAAAAATGTTTTGTTTGAGAATCTATTAAGAGACCAGTTACTTAAAATATTGAATTGAAAATTGTTGCGAGCGGTAATACTAGCGAACCGACTGGTCGCCAAAGGCGGCAAGTATTCAATATAAGGAAGCATGCAGTATATAAAAAAAAATTTTGAGCCCACTAAATATAGTAAGTTGCAGCATAAAAAGTCTTTTCGACGAAACAATTTGTCAAAAGATGAATAAAATAGTACCTTCCGATAATTCTCAGGGAAAAAGAATTTCAGGAAATTTTTTCTAACAAGAGTTCTTGTTTCAGTAATACAAAGAAAAAAAATATATTTTTTCATTTTAATAAAGAAGACTCTGGGATAAGACAGAAAAAGGGCAGAAATGTTTATATCTTAGTTCTCTTTTAAGAAAACAATCAAAAACGTATACTCTGATTTTTCCCCTTAGCAATCAAATGTATACAATCAGCTTGATATCAAAGAAATATCTTACTTTTGAATAAGGATCATGATAATAATTTTTAAAGAATTTATTGACGTTTTAGTGAATTTGTAAAACTTTTGAAGTTTTCGCTGATGCGCGATAAATATATTAGAACGTTTTTTGATAAACATCTCATGTGAAGCCATAAGTGAAATCCGTCGTTTTGATTCTTTTAGAAAATCATCTTTTCAAATAAAAACTCTTACTTTTATAAAGTTTTTTATAACTCGCTTTCTTCTCTCTATTTTTCTATTATATATAAATTTTGCAAAAGATTTTAAACTAATTAAAAATTTTGCTAAAATAAAATGGCACCAGAGCAAATTGCAGTAGTGTTTGTATACACTAACTTTCCCATGAGCTAGAGACTCGAATTTTTAATCACAGCTGTGAACTAGATAACGATGCAATATTAACTTGCTTTCTTGTCTGTATGGTACAAATTTTGTCATTCGGTATACTTTATCGGAAAGTTAGTTTGAAATCAATTGCAAAATTTGTGAACCATAAGACAAAAAATTTATTATTTCAACAATAAAATTCAATGTATCAGATTCTAAAAACGGATTGAAAATTATAAAATAATTACTCCTAAACTTATACACATTTATAGCCCAGTACAAATTTGAAAATTAGTGATTGTGAATTTTAAAAATTCACCATGAATTGTTTTCAAGATAATATGTTTAGAGTTAGAAATCTATGTGGGATTTATTTATTTTATACTTCTTATTAATTTATTTTATACTTTTTAGTTTGCTTAAAAAATATGGTATGCAAAAAAAAATTATTTAAACCATTTTATTTCAATAGATTACTTTAAAGAATTCTGAACTTAATAATAATGCTCCAAAGAATGCCTTTGAGCCCATGAAATCTCATCACTAACTGTGTATAATATTTTAAAGCTCTCGATATCCGAAAAGTTATTACTATTATTTCGTAAAATCATTTATTTATAAATGGATATGACTTCAAATAACTTTATTTATCCTATTTGGAATTAACATAGCATAATAAAGTTATATCATATATTTATAAAATTATACGGAGTTATAATTTCTATACAAATTATAAAATATTATTTTATAAAACCAATAATTTATGAATGAATAATATAACTCCAAATTACTTTTTTATGCTATATAAAGTTTAAATAGCATAAAAATGTTATATAATAAAGTTATATGTAATTATGTTTAATAATTCCATATAACTTTATGAATGAATGAATATAACTATATTAAACTCGGCGAATTGAATTTGAGATCAGGTCTTTGCTTCATAATTATGAATTTTTGCCAAATTTTGAATGAAATCTATAGAATTTATTTATTTATTTATTTTTATATGTTTTATTTGCTATGGCCTTTTGTAAGTGTTCTCAAGCCGAAAACACAATAAAATACCTAAAATTTCGTATGCGTAATGCGAAAAATATCGTAATAAAAGTGTAGACTGTAGCAAATTTTGAACCCATCTGCCAACTAGAGAGGACTAAAATTTTCTGAGCAAATGTTTCAAGTTAAACAAAAATAGACCATATTATTTGAGAACATAAGAAAGCCAAGGAGAGATCACACAGGTGACTTAACTGCTACTTAATGTTATATCTTAAAATTCGAACCAACCAACCGACAATTAAACGGTTTACCTGCATTTCCGCTGTACCCACTAATGTGCAGAGTATAATCTTTTTTCTCATTATCTATGTAGAAACTTTTATACACTGCATAACGACGGTTTCCTCTCACATCCGCCAGATCGAAGCGTATTTCTACAGGCATTAGGGTGCTCAGGGTATGGATGTTGTCATTTCCTGCAAAAATAAAGATAACAGGATATTAGTGGGAAGGAAGAGATTCCACAAATTTTTAAAGCACATGCTTCTCTCAACGCACCCAACCAGAAATCTCGGTCGACGTTTCCGAATCCGTGTTTGTAATCACTCCAGTCCCGATAAAATTTCTCTTGTGGTGTGAAGTTTCCTCTTCTTTGAATTACCTAAAATAAATCAAAACTTTTGGGAAAAAGAATAAAATATGAATAGATAACTTTTTTACTTATCTCAATTAATTGAATAGTTGACTGTTATTGTTTGGATGTTGATAAAAAAATTAACGAACAGAAGGTACCCAGTGCAAAACCCGACTTTATATAACAACAACAAATCTGAACTCAAACGTGTGATTCAACGTTAGAATCCAGATCGGACATCGCAATTTTGAACTAAGGTCAGATAATGAAGATAACACCTGTTCTGACAAGCTCTCTCCAAACTTTCGCACCACATCAGCGGGATGAAATTTAGCCCCGACTGATTTAATATGTATCAAATCTGCTCACACGGTTTTTCGTTGGAATTCTCTGGTCCTGACGCAATAATTCAAATTATTGTAATTAAAAATTTTCATTTACTTAAAATTAATTTTTTTGTTTTTTCTCGTACGATATATACAAAAAGAAAACATTGTAACTGTCAAAAATTTCGATTTTGAAATTTTAAAGAATTTTCCCATTTCAGAATCGGTTTACTAGGTAAGTAAAGCTCATATTTAGTAATATGTCTCTTTATCTGTTTGTGCACAAAATGATTACAAAAGCATTAAACTACAACAACGAAATTTGGTATATAGTTTTAACATTAAATTTCTTCTACCATAATTTGAACAAAATAGTTGAAAAAAAAGTTTATCTAATTGTCTTTATATATGCATGTGAGCTCAGTATGGATGAAATTTGATATACAGGTTTATCATCAAAATTCTAGATGCATATTGAACTTTTAGTTAAATCCGTCAAAAGTTGATCATATATCTATTTATTTTGTATTATATGAATCGATGGTTCAAAAAGACAACTACTTAGATAGTTGAAATTTTGTATACCATTTTGTGATCAAATTTGATTATTTTTGATCAAACTTTGAACGCTTGCAGCACAGAACACAAATTCGGTTTTCGTCACTATAAAACACGAAATGTGCCACAGCGTGCACACATTTACCTTTTCAAAAGCTAGGAGGGAGTACCCACATTTGTGAATTATAGTGATTTTCGAGGGGTTCCTATTTTTCTTCTTATATCTTTCCAAAGGATGTAGAGAAAGAAAAGAGAAAAAACAGAAAAGCTTGTTCCAAATGTTTAAGAATCTTAGAGAGTCGAATTTAGAAAATATAGAACTCTCTCACTGGTTTAAAAGTGTGTTTTAAACACATTTTCCTGCGAAATATTTTTGCAATATTGACCATTTCCGCGTCTGTTCATTAGATTACAATTTGGCGAACGATGAAGGAATTGAATGCTATTTCTTCCTCCTAAACGTCCTTTTTTCTGAATTATTTTAAGACCTACTTTCAAGTCAATATACCAAAGCGAATAAGTTCCATTGTGTTGGAAGTATCACTCATCGTCTCATATAATTTTTGGTAAAGTCGAATTTTGTAACTTCCTAAGCCTACAGAAATAATATTAATTTTAACATTTTCAAGAAAGGGGCAATCAATCTATACATTGACGAATTATCCTACATGGTTAACATTTGATAGATCCGTATGGCGTTCCATTGTAAAAAGGGAAAAGTCAGATGGTGCTCAGCAATAATTATGTGTGTTAGCCGAGATATTATTCATGACAATATTATTTGGTTGATAGCTCGGAGATTACTACTTACCGTCCAGCCACCACCATCAGTGTCCATGTCACAATACACGTTCAAAGATTTGGAATTGGGGAAGATAGTGTAGATTCTGCTTTCATAGTTCCCGTTCATCAAGTGATCGGAGCAATCTCTCGGTTCGAAGTCTGAAAAGTGAGGAGAGTTAGTTTCAAAAAATGTTAAAAAAATAATCTATGCGATCAGATATGGAAGCCTTGTATTGTTGAATGAAATTTATAGATACTTAAATAAGCCTATTTTTGAATTACAAATTAATGTATGAATTGATGTATTTCTGTAGATTGCAAGAAATGCATCCTTGAGAAAGATATTCATATCGTTTTGGATTTTATAATAATCCTATATTTTAAAAGCATATCTCATGGATTATATCAAATATTGCGTTCCTCATGAAGCAATCTAATTACAATAGCATTGCAATTTATCTTCTCAGTAGAAATCTGAGATAAAAATTTTACACAACTCTTGAGAGCAATCTTGTTTTATCTTTGATTTATTAGAATTTTATCTTTGATTTATTAAAATTTTTAAATTTATATTTTAAACCTACACGGACTTCTCTGAAATATTTTAATTTGGTTACCAAATGCACTACAAAGCAATGCCATTCTTTCTTCACAATTATCAACGGAGCTAAATATTCAAGCCATTCAGAACACAAATTTCACTCTCTGTTCACAATGAAATATTAACCTTAGTTGATCATTTATGATATAATTACCAAATACAATTTTAATGTCAGAGAAACATAAAGAGAATAATTCAAGACTACTGTGGTCCCCATCTTTGTTTTCATCATTGAGTAGATTTATGTACAGTTTTCTTTTAATTCAGTGAATATAACTATTGTCATTTCATGAATGTATCAAAAACTTTCAAGACTAGTTCTGTAAAGAGGTAACAAACTTCAGAACCAGTGGTATGTTATGCTTGCAGCAATTATGACCTACGATCTTCATTGGATAATACAGCAAGTTGCGTGGCTGCGATAACGTTTGAAGTTTCTATCATGGGCAGGCGGTGATCAGCAATTATGCAAATTTTCCTGATGAATCGTATTTTTTGAGATAGATGGCTTGAGGTAGATGTAGTCGGGGTTTCACAGAAGTAACGTCTTTTATTGGATATTCTTAAATTTATGTAATGTAACTTAATTATGTCAAGTAAAAAACAATCATACGAATTTCAGACTGAATCATTGAAGATTTTTATAGCTAAATGGAATTCACCGCTCCACCTAGCTAATCAAATGAGATTTATAATGATATTAATTTCATTTGAGTGCAGTTTTTCACTTAATTTTCATAATATGTACACTTTTTTCATTTGCAATCTATTGCTCCAATCAAATTTACGCTTTCCAGTCATGTAAGATGAAATTAAAAAAAAAAAAACGTATTTCATATTAATCATTTAACTGCTCAAAAAGTCGATAATCTGGGCGAAGAAACTAATCGGGATTCTTAATGACTTTGAATGTAATTTCTCTGGATTCCTATTGGCTGAACTTTCTGTATAATGTATAGCAAGATCTGTGAGCCTCTCGACTCCAATTTTAATCCAATAAATGAACGGAACGATATGCATTATCAGTCTTCTTTGATAAATTATTGTTTAATTTGGTGTCACAATCCTTCAGCTGTAAGAGTTATAATGATAAAAGTACCAGCATCTAAATAAACATCGAATTTAGAAGCAAAGACTGCAATGTGAAAAGTAATAATAAAATGTTTGAATAATATATAATTTTAATAGTATGTAAATAATTATCGATATGAGGAATTTATTTTCAAAATTATCATATACAGTGTACTCTCAAGTATCCGGTCTAATGTGGTGGAAGGACAGGTCGGATAACAAAAAGGCCAGATAAGCTGGAGTTCTATAAACTTATTTCTTTGCTCACTTATATCAGAAGACTAAGTTTTTATACTAAAACTCACTGTTATAATATGTATTTTCTCACTTCTTATTGAGTACTAAGCCCTCCGTTTACCGGAAGCCACGTAGAATATGAATGTGGCAGTGCCCCGGTGTATCATAGCAGCAGTTGCCGGTAACGTCTCGAGTTAAAATAGAAGGCTCTTACTGGAAGTTTAAATATGATTATATACAGCACTAAATGTTTCAAGAATGTATTATAGAAAAAGTAAGTTAAAGGATATAAACTGTTCACATTTTAACATGAATTCTGTAATGCCTCTTAAATGCAGGAAACATAAACAAAACGTTAAAGTAAATTGTAGGCCTAGTTCTTAAGAAAATTGCCTGAAACTGACTTTATTTTTCCCTGATAAATGATTACATAATATGAAAAGATAACCCTTACATAAGGGTCAAAACCTACAGTTTTCAGTTTTTGAAAAAGTCCTTGATAGATGACTACCTCTGCATTTCAATCAACTTCCAATGCCTCATTTAATTACGATAAAAGAAAACAAAGTCGGATAATGCCGAACCGGACACCTGGGAGTGTACTGTATAAGATATATATAAACTAAGACTGTGAATTAAAAAATATATATACTTTCTTACCATCATCATCTTGTCCCTTTGAGTGCTGGATCAAAAGAATTAAGAGACACATTCGGCAAAGAAGCACATTCGACCTAAAAATACAGTGGCTTAGATGGTATCGATTAAACACCTTATAATAAACAGTCGTTTTAATCGATTCATTATAATAAACAGCTGCTTTCAATCGAGTTTTTGAGATGTACCCCATGTTGGAAATGCGATTCCATTAAAGACAATCATATGGACCTGGTTATTTGACCTCGTTTAAAATTGTCGAGGTTCACACCAAATGTTCTTTTAGAACGAATCATAAACATATAAGTAAAAGATTATAATGTATTATGATTGAATTCTCTAAAAAGCAAAATGCAGCAATTTAGTATACATTATTTCTGGTTCACATATATAATCAAAAAATAGATTTTGCTCTTTCATTTCAAATTTGGATTTATTGGTTAAAATTCATTGGCCGGTACATTTGTAACAAGTACTGGCAATGAAATTTGATTTTTTCTTTCAACCTTTTCCAGCCAACAGTATTATCTTTGTTACAGAGATCTTCAAAAAGTGCGTTTATCGAACTAAAGGAGGTCTAAATGTTGAGATTTGTCAAAATCTTGAGTTCGTATTTTTTGACGATTACAATCCTTTCTATATATTTCATATACTAGATAGTAGTAACTACCATAGTAATGGAAATTACAGATATGCAGAAAACTTTAACATACATTTAGAATATGTTCTGCGATTTATGTCCCATATTTGTAACGACAAATATCCAGGATACGTTTCTTCATGTAATGAAATATTTCATATCAAATAACATTTGAATTGAACTCTAAGTTGCCAGTGTAGGAATGCAGAAATAAAATGAAAAAAAAATCAATTCATTTTTTTCTTAATCAGTAAGATATCAATTTTAACACTAAAATTTGCATTTCTTTAAAATTTTAATAAAATATATTTATTTCTTTTGATTGTACAACAAAATTTTCCATTTTAATATTTTCAGCTTAATGGCGAATCAAGAACCAAACTTATTCTGTAAAATTTTCTCCGTAAATATTTTGTTATGCAGAAAAAAAACAACAATCGATTTTAACATACAGATGGCAATTTTACAGAATATTTTAAAATGTCACAAAAATAAAAAATACTATTACCAACATCCGAGAAGAATCTGAATCTTACACATCTAAATATGAAAGTGATAAAACATCCCCTGATGTAAGCAAATATATTAACATAAAAACTATAATATGAGGAATTTTTTCATCAAATACAAGGAAATATATACATGACATCAAAAAAAAATGTATTCCCATTGGAAATTTCAAAGTTTATACAATTTTAAATATGTATACCATCCTTATGAGCATTTCAGGTTTAAAACTTCTAGAATTCGCCTGCTTTTTTTTCCGAAACTGTGATGTTGCCACTCTCATAAAGAAAAACGTTATGCATAATTTTGAATTATTTATATTATTTATCAATACATTAATTTTGAATTATTTATTTTATTTTTCTTCTCGTGTCAGAGAGGGAAAATCAAGCGAAAAAAACGACTGGTATTGCACAATAAAATCTTTTTTATTTCAAAGAGATATAAAATGTATTGTTATTAATAAAAATCTAATTTGTAATGATGGAATACCATTTTCGAGATTTCACCGAATTATTGACCTACTAGAGCTTTGAAAGTTTCTACAATTATATATTACCAATTACATAAAATGATGCAATTCTAATATTTTAGAACGCAATTATCAGTTAATAATTAATTTTAATAAATTTTTATTCCATACGAACAGTCCACTTGATAGAGAAAATTTTTAAAAAATTATTTATAGATTCCATGTCATTTATAATAACGAATTATAAATGCTATGGAATCTGGAGTCTATCATTGAGTTTGTCGGAATTTCAAATGGAATGTGTTTAAAAAGAAGATAAATTTTAGAATAAAATAGCTACTTTTTAAATGATGTAAAGTATGTTTTTAAAAACTAATTTTATTGAATTCATTTCGAATTAAACATCCGGGCCAAAGGAAAAAAATGATCTTCTGAATATTTTCATTGGTTTCATTTAGGAACGATTAAAATATAAACAAAATTATATTGACTCTTCATCTATGCTTATATAAAGCTCAATGTGTGTGTGTGTGGAAAGAATATGGACTTGGTTTTGAAGGCTTAACATGTTTCCGACCGATTATTTCAAACGATTCTGTTTATTTTCTTACAGTTTCATGCATTTAAAACTAAACATTGTTAATTATTTGATCTGTTCATGACGAATCTGAGAAAATTTTATAGAAAACTTCTTGAGATATGATATTACAAAAATTGAGAAAGGTATTCTTTAGTGCCCATAAGGTTTAAACACTCAGCAACTCTGTTTTCAGTACTCATATTTAAAAAAAAATACTTCCTTTCAGTAAAAAATGTTCTTATACTAATTGCAATTTAACCATTTCCACTTTAATTTAAAGCATAACTTCTGCGGGAACAGAAAATTAGAGAGATACATATTACGTTATGGCTGAAGACCTTTATAATATTATGAATGAATTATATGACTATCAAAATTTGAAGCTTTAAAATATTTTGATGAAGAAGCTATTAAAATAGGAGTTACATAAAATATTTAATTATTACAATTTTAACGAGCATTAAGATTGGCGAACCGGCTGGTCGCCAAAGGCGGCTAGTTATAAATAAAATGATTATAAGGAAAAACATAAATAGCTGAAGAGATAGCCTTTTTTCCTTTTTTCTCTATAATTTTATAAAATATAAAAAAACAATTAAAACAAAAAAAATAAAATAAAATATATTTTCAAAAACAGTAAAATGAGCTAGTCATAATATACACACGACATCAAATTAATCCGTTGCATTCGGAAAGATAATTCGATGCATAATTATTGACTTAATTTATTACAACAAGAAAATAAATACATGCAACTGCGTCAAGTTGAGTTCCTCAGAAAAGGGAATCTACAACATTTTAACATTCTGTAAGTATTTTTAACAATTAAAATTTTTTTTAAAAAAATGTCAAAATGAAGCACCGCTATGAAGGGTGGTTGAGAGAAGACATTCAACTGCAAAGGGTTAGACAAAACAAGTGACGAACGCTACACGTATAAATACACATTAAAAGAACTTTGACAGAATTTACAGCTCGATAAACCAGCCTTTTTTTGTCAACTAACGCAACATATCATTTATCTAGAAGAAAATAAATTAAGCTACTTACATGTTCAGCATTGATGATTGAATGTAGCTAATCGAGTAAGGGTGTTTATTTATTCTGCAATTTTATAATTTCTGCTTTCAAAAGTTAAATCCTATTTGGTTTTCAAAAATTTTCATCGTTCATAAATTAATAAGTTTCTTTCCTCTTTACAAAAATTGCTGAAGAGGTATTCGCTTTATTATTATCTTTAGAGGTATTTCACGCCATATGCGACTACGTTTCGTTTAAATTATATTCCTCACAATTTGTTCTCAGAAAAAATGTTGCAATGCATTTCATTTTCCTTCCGCCTTGCAACGGATGATCAGTCAAACACTTTTGAAAGGAGATAAAGAGATAAGATGAGATTGCTTCTGATAATGAGATTGCAAACTTATCATAGAAAAGTTACCAGGTTGAATATGGGATATTATAATCAGCATTAACATTACAGGTTGTTTGATCACCCAAGAGAGATCAAAACCACACATAATATTTTCAATAGCTTAGTGTTTTACTCGCAATTGATAATTCATCATCAATCTTAATGATGAATTTCATCAAACGCACAGGGTGAGAGGGATGGGAATTTGTTTCAGCGAATAAAAACAATTGGCTCAAACTTTCGCAGCCAAAGACCATTTTTACATTCTCATATCAAAGTATAGAGTCTGAAGTGTATATTATGTATCTATAAGTGTTATTCTGTGACAACTTTGTGTTCAAATCGATTGGGAAAGATAAGTCTAAAACATGAATTCTATTTTCGGATAATATTAACAACATACCAAGTATTATAACTAAAAAAAACTCGCTAGCAAGATCACACTATAGATTCAGTAAAACGGCTAATCTCAGCTCAGGTGTCGTCTTCGTCATCTGACTGCTGTTCAATATTACGAGGTCAGTCCCAAAATAGTCCTTGTATTGTTTTAAAATGGACGTTAATTTTACTAAACAAAGAATTAGTGTATTATGAAATGACTTATTGCAAAATCTGCTTTAATTGCCATTTTTTATCGACTCTTCTTTTCATTAGATACAATATAAGCAGCGGAAGAAATTTTATCCTTCTGTTTATTCTTGTTGGCAATCCTTCGTGCTCTTCAGGAGATTTCGCCTACCGCTGAAAGCAGTTTCATTATATATGTTACCGCTAAAGTGCAGAAATCAGTTAATCTGCAAATTAACTAGGTGCAAATTAAAGTGCGGGAAAATGTTTCATTTCTCAAATTACTTAGGTAATCAGCTTATTACTTCAATAATCTGCCAATTTTACCTGAAAATAATATTTTTGCTATAACAACATCAACGTTTCTGTGCGCTTAAATTAAATGTTGTTTATTTATTTATTTTGATAACTTAAGAATAAAGTTAACGCAATCTAAGAATCAACACATTTGTCGATAGAATTAATGATCAATCAGTTGAAAAACTATAATACAACGAATCAAACGGTTTAACACAATATTACAATTAAGGAAATGAATTTGCGAAACGTATGATAAAATTATGCTTGTTTATTAGTGTAATGTAAAGATTGGTGACACTTTGAATTGCATAGCATTTGGTTTTTGCGACAAGCACACGTATTTGTGACGCATTTAAATTTGCAGTCACATTTTTTGAAACCCTGCCCGGCACCAAAGAACTGTTTTATTGCTGTTTGACATAAAGATATTTCTACAATAGAGACTCATTTCCGGAATAGTTTGTCATTTTATATCCTTGATTTCCGCCCTATTTGGCACTTTTTTGGCTCATTTTTCAGATATATGTGAGTGCCATTTCTGACCGAATAATTTTATTTTAATTCAAAATTGCGTACTGATTGCTTATATGGCTAGTTCTAGTGCTGCTTCGAATTTTGCTAATTATTTCATGTAATATATTTAAAATAATAGTATTTTTAGTAAAAAAAATCATTATTAATAACATTTTTAAAGATATTAAATTATATATTTAAAAATACCATATATTTTTTTAAATAATATTTATAGTATTATTAAGACGTTCTATATTTACAGCAACTCCTTAAATGAAAATAAAATGTTTTAAATAGATATTTTCGATTATCCACCGTTTTTAATCTCAAAATATTGTTAAAAATTCAATCACATATAAAAAAGAAGCATTTTAATATAAAAAAAATTTATATTGAAATTCTTTATTTTAATATAAAATTTTTTTATTAAAATGCTTTTTTAATATAAAAAAATATATATTTTGTAAAAAAGAGAATTACCAAATTTTAAGAACATGAATCTTTCTTTTATTCATCTTAATTTAATTTTTATGCCACTTACAGTAAATGAAAATTGCTCTCAAATATTTTATTGTGTACTAGCCGCCTTTGCAGACTAGCCGGCGACCAGCCGACCATTTTGTTGAATTTGACTCACAGGGCACATGATGTATGTAAACATTTAGAATTCATGATTCATCAGCATTAATTGCCTCAAATTATATAAAATATAATGATTCATTTCATTTAGACCATTTGTTTACAGATGTAGGTCTGTTACTAAAGGTTTACAAACTAGCTGTTAGGCCAATTAGAGTAGATATCTTGTACATATTAAACCATATTCGCCTTAAATAAAACTGTTTAATTCAATTAGTTATATGAGTATTGTGAAAGATCATAGAAAACGTTTCCCTGCATTTAATTTTCAAAAAATATCATGTTTCATATTTATTTAATTTCATATAGACACGTACAAAAAATTAAATTTTTATATATTTAATTTGGAATGATAGTTAACTTATTTTTTTAATTTGAGCTTTTATCAATAGGGTGGCAATGCGTTCATAAAAGTTAATTATTTTCCCATTAACGTGCAACATGCAGATTAAATTTCATTTTTATTTTATGCGAAATAAATTGTTGAAAAATACAATTAAATTATTTTTTAAAAAATTCATTAAAAATAGAAATTTACTTTGTTTGTTAAAACATTAGTATCATTGAAAAGATAATTTTTTAAACTCCAATATGATTTTAAAATAAATTTTGTGCTGTTACACTTTCAGAAGTTATAGCGGAAAAACGCCAACATTTTAATTAATTAAAATTCTGTTGTTGCTTCTTTTGGCACTTGCCACGGACGAGCCCACTGTTTGAAGACAGCCGATTCAAGCCTAAGGGGGAGCGCCTCTTGTTTTTATTGTAGAGCCAACTAAAGTCAAGAGTACGATTTGACTACTCACGCATCACTCATCCGCTTGTACAGCCCCTTTTTACAGGAGAGCACATTCACACACCTCACAGATAGAACACAGAAATAGGAGAACAACCATGCCCAAACCTGGACTCGAAACTGGGACGCCCAGATCACGGGGAAGACACACTACCCCTATGCCAGGACGCCTGCAATTAAAATTCTAATTAAAAATATGAAAAAACCACTCGGAGGTGCACATTCCTAGCCTCCAAGGTATACACGTGCCAAATTTGGTAGCTGTAGGTAGAACTATCTGGCTTGTAGAACGCCAACTTACATACACACAAACATTGAGTTTTATAAGTATAATTAAGTACCTTTTTCAGACAGTATTGCAAATTGTTTACGCCTCATAAATTCGCGAGTAACATTTTAACGCGAGTGAGTTCACTTTAGTAGTAAATGTAAACACATCCTTTCATCTTTCCTTTCATTCCTATTTTGACAAATTAAACCCATTCTAACGCATGCAAAAACGCGGATTTTATATTAGTTAATTAGTTATACTAATGTCCCGTTTATAAAGCTATACTAAGGCTATTTTGTAACAGACCTCGTAATTTTGAATTCAGATGACGAGGACGACACCTGAGCTGGCATTGCTCCTCTCCAAACTTCCACACCACACCAGCGGTCGGACAGTTTTAGAATCCATTTGCAAACAATATTAAAACTTGCCTTCGGAATCAATGCTGTCATCATCCATTGTTTTAGAATTGTCTCTAGATTCGAGTCCATTCCTTATACTGCCGTCGAAATTCCAGCTTGGGAAACCGAAAAGTTCATCTTGGTTCATTTAATGCCCCGGAAATCTTACTATTTCCTCCATTTGTTCCTGAAATCAAGTTAATAGTTTTAGGATAATCCTACGTTTATTCAACATCATTAGAAAATTCTTCTTCAAAATTTTCTATTTCGAACCACATAATTCTAATTTTTTCAACCAATTCAAATAACCTAACAGGTTTATTATTTAAATTCATCTTAATATTTAACAGCTCCAAAAGTCGGATGAACAATCTCGCCGCCAATAAACAGATAGTCTGATGAAACTTTACATTGGAAGGATATGTATAATTGCTATAGTTAATGTAATAAACATTAGTTCACCTTTTTACTTCCTCGTTTACATACTATAGGGAAAGTATAATAATCGTCAAAAAATTCGAACTTGAAATTTCGACAAATGTCTATGTTTCAGACCTCCCTGAGTTCGAAAAATGCATTTTTGGAAAATGTCCATCTGTTTGTGACTAATATAGCTCAAAAACGCTTTGGGCAAGAAAAATAAAATTTGGTATTTACACCAAATTTTGAGTAAAACCTGTATTGAAAAAATCCATCTGTCCGGCTGTGCGAATATAAGTTAACATTATAACTACAAAACGAACAAAGCTAGATGAATAAAATTCTTTACACAGATTTAACATTCATAGTGTAGAGACACCTGTCAAGTTTTGAGCCAAATCCAATGATGTGTTAACTGCCTGTCGGTCTGTACTTTGAGAAATATGTAAATGCGATATCAGATTTGGCATGGATTTTGTGACAACAAATGCCGTTTTGTGTCAAATTGTTGTTTCAATCCTTTGTGACAAAAACTGTCTAAAACACGAATTCGATTTTCGACACGAACACGAATACTATTAGCGCATGCCAGGAATTAACAGCCAAATAACTCGCTAAGGATGACACTATAGTTTAATTAAAAATGCTAAATTCATGCCGAAAGTTAATGTTTCGTAACTATTGTATGCCAATACTATGGAAGGCGTTCTCTGGCAATACAAGATTATTACAGAGTATGAGAGAAAGTATGGGTGAGACCACTCACGCTAGTTTTCGGATGCTCTCTAAATATATACAGGGTGTTGCCGAATTCAACCGACAAATTCAGAGGGGTGATAGTAGGCATCTAGAGGATAAAGAATCACCATACAACATGGGGTCCCAAATGAGTTTAGTAGTAGAAAATCGCAAAAATATAGAGAGTCGGAGAACTGTTAAAAAATGCAAAAAAAATTATTAAAAAATAACAAATGGTGTTTCAACTATGATTTTTTTAATGAAAGGACATTCGTAAAAGTGTTTTTTCATGCTGGTAACATGCGAATTTGATGATCTAGTGGGCCGCAAATGACTGAAAGCGAAAAAGTAGTTTAGAACCCATATTTGCAAAAATATTAAAACTTGAAAAAAAATAAAAGCTTGAAAATGTAGGGTCGCCAAAAATTACCAGAAAACATAGGGTCGCAAGTAGCGATTATTCAGTGAAAATCGCAAAAACAGTCATCGGAAAGGCTGGAATGAATCTGGCGAAGAGAATTGCCTTCTGAATATGAGGATCAGGAACAAGGTAATCGAGAAAAAGTCTTCTCGTATGTAAATATTTCATGCGTTGAAGAAAAATGAAAGCAATGAGCAAGTATTCATTAATGAACATTGAAGAACTGATGGTCGTTAAATTTCATTCGCAAACAGTCAAATTTCACAAATGTAACGAAAACGTGCTGGTGCTCCATCACTCATTAACCACATGTTCTGTTGCACGATTGTCGGTGTTCCCTGCAGTAAATCCAGAGGAACGTGCTGGAAGAAAACAAGGTACTTTGTGCTGCTGAAGCGTTCAGGAAGAAAATACGGTCCAAATAGATGACTCTGCGCAGATGTTAATATCAAACTTGTGCTGTACGTCCGATAGTGATGTGGGGATTTTCGAATGACTGTATAATCGCATAGTGCGTGTTGATGACACTTACTCTCGTAAAGCAAGCTTCATCTGAGAATTAAACTCTAGCAGAAAAGTGTGCATCTTTTTGTGTGGCATCAAGCATCCAGCGTGCAAACTCCACCCGATTTCCGATTTTCATTGAAAAACTTTACCTGCAACCCTATGTTTTCTGTAAATTCTTCATCTACTTAATGCCTATTATCCTTGATCTGAATTTGTATTTCGCATTTGACAACGCTCTCTGCGAACATCGGTACTGATATTGCAGCGATGTTTCCTGGTTCCTATTTTAGTTTTTCTTGAATATCTTTAAAAATCCCCAATTCTCGCACTACACGCTTATATCAAATTATAGAATATGAAATTCCTTGCATTTTTAAGCTTTTATTTTTCTTCAAGTTTTAATATATTTGCAAATATAGGTTTTTTAAACTACTTTTTCGTTTTCAGTAATTTACGGCTCCCTGTATCTTAAAATTCGCATGTCACCAGCATGAAAAACACTTTTAAGAATGTGCTTTCATTTAAAAAAATTCATAGTTGAAACTCTATTTGTTATCTTTTAATTAATATTTTACAGTTTCTAACAGTTCTCTGACTCTCTATATTTTTGCGATTTTCTACTACTAAACTCGTTTGGGATCCTATGTTGTATGGTGATTCTTTATCCTCTAGATACCTACTATCACCCCTCTGAATCTGTCGGTCGAATTCGGCAACACCCTGTATATGTAAAGTATAAACAAGCAGAAATAAATGAATGAATGTTTCTATTTTCCACGATCAACTAAGACTTA